>JAQYXR010000374.1:0-100391 GCA_030545055.2 Neoaliturus tenellus
TTCCCCAATTGATGGCGACCTAAGTGTGGCTTTGATACAGATATACCACAGTTTGGACAATTTACTTTTACAAAATTTCTTTTTGTACCTTTTTTTACCATCGGGTCCACACTTTGGTCATTGCTTTCACTTGTAGTTTGAAGGGAATCAGAACTAGAGTTATTTAATAAAGTGCCACCATACATTTTATTTTCATCCTCATCATCACTTTCGCTGGTATAACATTCAACGTGCGTTCGGTAGAGACCGTCCTTTTCCAACCAAGAACTGACCTCATTACCAGTAGCGCCGTTGTATATTTTACCAGCATGTGGATGAGGAATCGAAGTACCTGAAAACAAGGTAGAAGGTAAAAGTGTATTAGCGGATTGGGTAGAGGGAGACGCAGTCGAAACCACGTTTTTGGGAATGGTGGATGGGGTAATGGGAGCCGCGGTCGAAACCACGGATTTCTGAGTAGCGGCCGAAACCACGTCGTCAGAAGGGGCGGTAGATACCACGTTATCCGGAGTCGCGGTCAACACCATGGACTCGCGTGGTAAAAACCAAGTCACTGTTAGCAGACGAAAATACGCCAGTCACAGTAGTTGCCATTTTATAGAGCTAGCTCTCTCCTACTGTACCGGGTAATTGGCGCAAAAAGAGATGAGCAAAAACGATGATGTATTTTTTACACTTTTCCAATCACTAGTGATTTTGACTCTCTCTTATTATACTGACGAGTACCGAATGAAGTCACGTGACATATGAGCATAGATGACGTCATCACTGCAGCTCCATAAGTCTATAAGTACACAGACTGTCGCGTCAAGCCAGTAGCTCCCACATTACCAGACATGCATAGTCACCAACCAAAACACTTGCATTGCATTAAACCACCGCGGTGCAACTCCAACTGTGCCGATCAAAAACAAGCCTCTCTTAGTGTACAGCCAGTGATGTCAGAACGGTGCATGACTACAAATGGTGTATGGACATGTATGACGTCATCATGAGAACCTATTGCGCAATCAGCAACACGAAGCGTCACACGGCGGCCTCGCAATTCGCGACGCCGCACCACCTCCTCTTTGGACGAGCATCAACCCCCATATTACATCTCTATGTCAAACTCCACCTGGAGTCCTGGCAACACTTGGACCTTGAAATAGACCTTAGCCCGTGCTCAGGCAAGAGAGCTAATTCACCTCTCACGACTCTGTCAACCCCAAATTTAACTTAAATGTTAGCTCAACACTCAACACACCCATGCGCAGAAAAACGGTTCTAATATTCGCCCTCGCCTCCCCCGTGCTAGGTCAAGAGAGCTACTCGCCACTCGCCCCTCGCCTCTCACCCCTCGCCACTGCCACCCCATGCTAGGTCAAGAAAGCAAGCTCGCCACTCGCCCCTCGCCACCCCCGTGCTAGGTCAAGAGAGCTAGCTCGCCCCTCGCCACCCCCGTGCTAGGTCAACAGAGCTAGCTCACCCCCTCGCCTCTTGCCTCTCGCCCCTCGCCCCTCGCCCCTCGCCCCTCGCCTCTCGCCACCCCCGTGCTAGGTCAACAGAGCTAGCTCGCCCCTCGCCCCTCGCCTCTCGCCCCTGGCCCTCGCCCCTCGCCACCCCCGTGCTAGGTCAAGAAAGCTCGCTAAAACACCCCCGTGCTAGGTCAAGAGAGCTAGCTCGCCCTCGCCCCTCGCCCCTCGCCCCTCGACTCTCGCCCCTCGCCATCCCCCGTGCTAGGTCAAGAAAGCTCGCTAAAACACCCCCATGCTAGGCCAAGAGGGCAAGTTGGACACCCCCGTGCTAGGTCAAGAGGGGTAGGTCGGGCCTGAATTAGAAACGGTAAAACACCACTACTCACAATAATAAAAGTCTCTTCAAACAACCTGCATTTATACACATTCCCCCACCATTTTATAATCCCCACTCCTTTCCCCTTCTTTATAGGATTTGAAAGGGATAGGGTGTAGGGTGGGGGAAGGGTAATTTTGTTATTACACTAGTTGTGCAAGAAAATAGCCGCCAGTGTCCACACCTTGTTCATAGCACTCCATCATAGTTTGTGCCCACTGCAACATGCGGTCTCTGTCATTTGGTGTGACAAGGAAAGAATGACTATCACCATACAATATAAAAGAGTCAATTCGTACATAGCATCCTGAGTCCAACCATTTATTAGCTTCAGCCATAAACTTTTCTATTGTATCAAATGGAAATTGTGGATCAATTGCTATAACTTTACGTTCTTCACTAAGTTCAACAGTATAATCATCATCGTCCTCATCATCTTCACTTTCACTGTTGTTACTTAAAGTGTCTTCAAATTGTTCAAAAACATCAGAAATTTTGGAAGAATTGAAATTTTCATTCAGATGAGGAGGCATTTTAAAGCAAGAAATATTGTAAACAGGAGAGACGAAACGACAAGAGCGGCGTGTAGAAGATAAATGAAGGAGTGACCAACGCTCGCTCTGCTTTTATAATAGTATGCAAATGAGGGGTAGGAGCTGACCGTGACCAGTCATCGACCCAAAGGAGTGGGGGGAAGTACTTTTTTTTACTACTCAGATGGAAGTAGGTTAGTAGGTCACAAGACTTAGAGTGTTAAAAAATAATGGGGGAGAAACACAACGCTATAACGCATTGTGTTTCTCCCCCATTATTTTTTAAGCAACAATTTGAAAAAAAAAAACTATGTGAATTTACTTTCTACGCCCCCACCTTGTAATACCATCCACTTTGTGTCTGAGGAGATAGTCTTTAGAGTCTAACTCATAAACGGATTTCTCTTTGCGCAAGGATTCAATTACTTTAATATTATATTTTTCGCCGTTACAACTTGCCAAAATGTGTTCGTTGTCAATAACACTTTCAAAAAAATAAACACAACCTCTCTTAAGCCTATTTCTTTTCACACCAATAATTTTGGATTGGTACTCAATAGTGGGGGTTTCTGTCAGTTGTGGTTCAGAAAGGTGTTTCACGACATGTACACGGCAAAAACTTTCGTTTTTAACACATTTCCTCCCACAAGCTGATCCTTTCTTAATTCCCCTAGTGAGCACTTCAGGGCAAGTAGTGGGACGTCTAAATGCCCTACGACGCTCTTCTTGTAATGATTGAAATTGCTCTGAAGGAGCAGGTTTAGGGACAGGTTTAGGAGCTGGTTTAGGAGCTGGTTTAGAGGAATCAGTTTTGTGATAGGTATGATCTTCAGGTGTAGTAAGTGGTGGGGTAGGAGGCAATGGTGATAGTGGGATGATGGGTGTACTAAGGCGATGAACAATAGTTTCAATTGAAGGGGTATTAATACGGGGAACTGGCTTCTGCGGTGGCGGCATCATAGTTGATGGTGGTGCGGAGTCCTTTGAAGGCGAAGGTGAAGGTGGTGAAAAAATACTGCGAAGTCTAGAAGTGTTGGTTGGCGGGAGAATAGCTCCAGAAGTTGAAGGTAGAGATGCAAGTTGATTCTTGTAGCAATCAGGAAGGTTTTTAAGGCGAAGAGTTTTCTTAGGTGCAGTCGTAGTAGAAATTGAAGTTGAAGTAGAAGCAGCAGAAGTAGTAGTTGGCAGAGACGACATGGTTAGAACTCCGAGTACACAGCGTGATGTCTGGAATCAGAATGAAACACTAGCCACAGTCGCCGCATCTTTTATAACAATATGCAAATGAGAGGGGTAGCAGCTGGCCGAGACTGATTATTGACCTGGGAGGTGGGGGAAAAGGGGAAAGAGAAGGTATTTATTTCAAATAATTCGCATAACTTTTGACTAAAATAAGATAACCAAATTCTTCTTTTACCAAAATGTTTGTCTTACATAGACCTTTTCAATGATGTATCGCTTGTCCAAATCCGTCAATCCGTTATCAAGTTATAGCCATTTTAATTTTTCAGGTCATGACCGGTCATTCACCCAGAGTAGTGGGGGAAGGAGTAGGGGTAGGAGTGGGGGAAGGGGGGGTGGGGGGGTGGGGGGGTGGGGGGGGATCGACTCCATTTTTTCGGGGGGGGATCGACTCCATTTTTTCGGGGGGGGATCGACTCCATTTTTTCGGGGGAGGGGGGGGGGGTCATTGACCTTTTAAAAAGTAGGTCAAGGTCACTCAAGACTTATAAAAAATCAAGGTGATGGGAACAGTAATACTGTTCCCACCACCCTGTTTGCCTAACGGGTTCCCACTTCCAACCCACTAGTTACGTTCTGCAAGGGAGGCCCTGGTCCGTCCGCATCAAAGCGTAACGTCCCTGTCCGCATCAAAGCGTAACGCTAAATAGGGAAACTGGAACAGCTAATGCAGAAACGCAACTCTAACCCCACCCAAACTAATCCCACCCATCATATTCCTAAACAAAATGCAAAAACCTAGTCCGCTTACCTACAATTTGCGGATGTCCCACCCCTTCTAAGTGAAGTTCAACTGAACTTCTGAATTTACAGTTAATCTACCCCCTAACATCTAGCTGTAAGGCAAAACAACATTAATTATTAGTACCAACACTTAAAACTAACAACACATCATTATTAAAAACCAAATAATTCAACACAACCAAATACCTTCATTATTCTTAAATTTAATACACCTTAATGCTTAAAACCTCTTAAAAATTAATACACCTTAATGCTAAAAACCTCTTAAAAATTAATACACCTTAATGCTAAACCAAACTTAAAACTAATATCGCAATGCGCAATTTATTTCTTAAATTAAATACAACTAAACACACACACACACATACCACATTGCATTAAAAAACGCAACGTAGTATAAGAAGTTCAAATATATATAGGCCTACTATATATTTGAAACCTCTTGCTGAGTCGCCAACAACCTTTCGCTATGAAAGTTTGTTGACAACTGACGCTAAGATCAGGCTCGTATTGCTCCTCGGATTCTCGAGTAGTGGGGTAAGTTGTTTCACTCCAGTACAGTGTTCAATCCAGTCCAGTTCGCAGCAGTGTAAAAGGAAGGCAAAGGAGTGGGGAGCGGCGCATGCGCAACAACACAAAACCGAGGTTTGAGGTTAGAATTATCCATGTGCAGAAGCGCTAAAGTGAGTAATACAGGACTAGGCGCATGCGCATAGCATAGACTGATTCCGATCCGGAGAACTCGTTGCATGCGCAGCAGGTTTGAGGTTAGAATTATTCATGGCAGCTGCCATGTTTAGTCTGGTTTCACCACATAGAGTCAGCAACCGGTAGTGACCGGTCATTGGCCTAGAAGGAGTAGGGAAAGGTGGTGACCGGCCATTGACCCGGAGGAGTGGGGGAAGGAGTGGGGGAAGGGGGGGGGGCTCCATTTTTTCGGGGGGGGTCTCCATTTTTTCGGGGGGGGGGAGGGGGGGGTGTCATTGACCTTTCCGGTCATTGCCCCAAAACCCCCTACTACTCAGGTGAAAGTCGGTCATCAGCGGCAGCTGCCCGGAGTAATTCCTATAAAAACCAGGTAGTTGGCTCGGGCATCTGCCCAGGGAAGTGGGCCGCTGCTAGGCTATAAAACTAGACTGCTCATTTGCGCCGCGACCATTAACTTACTGGCTTTCATGTTGATTGCATCGTTATAGCTACTACATTATTTACGTTCATTTACTTCTAACCTTACCACATAGTGTTTCATTACTACATATTGTTTAGTTAATTCTAACCTATAACACTATTTTGTTAGTACATGACATTCTGTTTCATTTATCTCTTTATAACATATTTTATTTCTCAGTCTTCTTTTGACTTCAACATATAACACACCTCCTGTAATGGTTGCGCAGAGTTTAAAATTGAAACTGTTGCGAACACAACACATATTACAAAATAATTCTAAACTTTCAGTTTCAAAGTCTAAAACTAATTTAAGTAAAGTAAGAAAGCGGTACAGTTTTAATCCATTATACTTTTCGACAACTTCGCGGGTTAATGTTGATGATAGTATTATTCATGACATCTTGCGTTATATGTTACACTTCAACAATTTTGAACTTGTTACACCTATCGACTGTGTTCAACAAGTTTTTTTTATTTTACCCCCACTATTCCTTATATAAGTGCTCTCACCACAATTCCTACTTTATACTCCTCTATTCTCTACAGCTGAGCTAAGATTTGAGGTTAGAATTATCCATGGCGGCCGCCATGTCTGGTTCAGTTTTACCACATAGAGTCGGCGACCGGTTATTGGTCTAAAGGAGTGGGGGAAGGGGTGGTGGGGGAAGGTTGCCATTTTATAAGCCCTCTCCCTAGGCGGCGCTTCTCATTCGATTGCCAACTTTCAAACGATAAACACCTCTCCCATGGCACGAATCAATTATCCCGCTATCACCAACTACTTCAACTTAAAACTATTTCTGGTGATAGTTGGATAGAATTTTTAAAAACTTACTCTGGATGACCTTGACATATTTTCCACATCCCAGTTATAAGTTTGAATTTCAATTTTGAACTAACTCTTAATTTTTCTTCAACTGTTAGAGTTTCGGTAACACCGACAAATTTCAATTTTGAACTAACTTTTAATTTTATGCGCAAATTCACTTCACCCTAACGCCAACACTATCGCCATCTCCACCCCAACCTATATGCCATAACATATAACTACAGCATCTCATATATACCCTCTAACCCCCACCGGAAGCTATGTGACATGGCAGCTGGCGCCAGCTGCCAAGTCACGTGGCTCGGGGGGCACGTGGCCGGTTTTAAAAGTGGCCAAATCCCACTACTTTCAAACATTTAAAACAAAGCACTCCATTAAGAAATTCCTTGTCTTTGAAACAAAACCGGATATATTTTGTTTTTGAGCTCAAGGCCTATTTGTTAATGGTAAACCACATTTTAAGTTTATCTAAGTCGTTTTGCATGTCATTAAATAAATCATTTTCACTTTATCATTATCACCGCCCACGGTGACGGGCAGTGGAGTTTGAGCCTAAGTAAAACTAATTTTAGGATATTATTTGCTTGGATAATATAGTCATCATCGCTCCGTATCAATCAGCTTTTTAATACATTACAGTAATAATATTTAATGATACTGTATGCCTCAATAGTTCAATGTTATATGCATTTAATGTAAAATGTTTCTTTGATTATTATGATTCATATGCTCTATATTATTTGTATAATAAATATTGTATTGGCTTAATCGTTCTACTGTATTATAAATTAAAAGTACGCTATAATTAAAACTCGTCATACAGTATTTGAACTATCTAATCAAATACAATTTAGAACTTAATTGCTCCATTATTTTGGCTACACTTTTGAATTGATTGTAGGAGGAAAACTGTAACTCAATAATCGGTTCTTGGAATGCCCGAGGTTATCAAGTGTTTATATTTAGTTGAATTGCTTTTATATTAGGCCTACTTATATTGTTGTTCTGTGAAATCATTACAAACTTTTTAGTGCTCTGATGTATTTATTCCTAATATATTTACAATATTTTTTTCCATTTTATGGTTCTATATTATATTTTGAATAAAATATGGAACAATTAGGTTGGAAAGCGGAACTGTAGAAAGCGGAAAACACGTTGTCATTACAAATATGTTTTTACTGTATTATCGGTTTTATAGATAATGTGAATGACGGGAAAGTCTCCGAGGTATTTTCTCTAAAGTGTCTCAGACAACTTAAAAAGGGTCTTTCATTCATTTATCTAAGGGATTCCGTATTAAGTGCAGAAGATAAATAAACACGAAATTCTAATAATGTTTTTTTTCTTATATAAATATGTGTTATTTATCAGGACTGTTAAAAGTTGCACGCCAATATTATCACAAGTTATTTAATGTTGATTATTAAACATGATCAGTAATTCCATTTTTTATCATATATTAAAGTTGACCAAACTGTAAAATCTTTCATTTGTAAAGTAATAAATTGAATTTCCTGTGCAGTTTAAAATTATCCCCTTTTAAGAACTAGGTTATGAATTCCGTCATAAAACTCGAACTCGTCACTCTGAAGAACTAAGAAATGCTAAGTATGGGCTCAATACAGGTAAAGGATACTAATCAATTAAACTTATTTTTAAGTTATAAAACATAATACATGGGTATTTAAAAATCTTCTTTGGATTGATTAACTAAAATATAAGAATAATACATAAAAAATTAAATTTTTCATTTTACAAAATTAACAACAGATTAGTAAAGTAGACAAAAACATTTAATTTACTACTTCAAGTTTGTATTTAAAAGATATTCTGTTTAATTTTAGTTAAAAATCCATTAAACCTGGGTTGTCTGTGTGTCTATGTTAAAAATAGAATATGGTATATTTTTATAAATTTTGCTTTTAAGTTTGTTCCACATACTCCCAACTTTCTTTTTATGACTTTTCTCAGGATTTATATTTATAAAAAAAAAAAAAAAAAAAAAAAAAAAAAAAAAAAAAAAAAAACACTCCCACTCATTAATCTAACAACTTCTAAATGGCTACGCATTTAGCTAGTCTCTTCTTGCAATCTTCTTGACAAGGCAATCTTCTTGTATCTCGTACTATACAATTATGTAATCAATTTTTTTTTTATTGTGAGAGTTTTACAAATTGTATAATTATGTAAGTTGACTCAAACGGCAGGTCTCGGTCCCATACACGAGATAGAATTATCGGCGTGTCCATACAGTTTTCAGAAAAAGAGAAATGACCTAAAACTACCTCCATAAGAATAGCATAGGAATTAAAAACATCTACTTTGTATACTTTAAAACATTACTTTTTTTTAAGTAAGAAATAGATGATTGCAAAGATTGAAGAAGATCTGTTAATAACCACTTAGAGTTACAGTACTATAATACAATTTTTTAGGCGCAAATGACTAAACAATCCACTATAATAGTTAGTTATTGACCTAACAAACTTCTAAAAACTGACTTTGTCATTTAAAGAGTAAAAGAACTATAAAATCGAATGTGTAAATTTCGAGCGTTTATGGAAATCACAAAAATTTTTAATAGAAGCACGGCCCCTAGCCAAATTACCTGTATCAGCATTTTTTAAGTATTGTAATGATATAAGGGCAGATGTCGGATTAGTTGTGGTTCAAGAAATAATTACTTTGTTTAAATTAAAGCATATGATTTGGTTTGATTTAAAACTAGAGCCAAATGATCATATTGAGTGAAGATTTTATATCGATTTATTTATGTGTGGTAGTCAACAAAGTTTTGTTATTCTGTAAGCGGAATTCAAATGCAAAAATTTGTTCATTTCACAGATTGCAGAATGATAGCAGGAAGCCTGAACTTCTGTCACGTTTTATTTACTGCCAATGTTCTATAGTTTTTATTGATGAGATGTCTTATATCAAGGACTATGACATATTTAAAAACATTATTTTTTATCGAGTGTTAATTGTTTGAATAAAGAACTATATAAATATTCTTTTGTCTTAATACTGTTGTAAAGGATCCTAAATATTGTTTTAGAGGATTATGATCTATGCTAACAACTTCAATAAAATATTATCAATAAAAATTAAATAGTCTGAAAACTTTTGTAGTGAAGTGCTGGTAACCCACCATGGTTTCATGATTGGATTATTTTACCTCTACAATTATTCTTTAATTCATTAAAAAATTCAAGTTTGTAAAATCTGAAAATTCGTACTCGTAAACAAATATTCATGATATAATTTGAAGAGTAGAAATTTGTATGGTTTTCAGTTAAGTCACGAAACAGTTCAATGGAAAATTTATTAACCGTTTATTTGTAAAATTCAGTGATGTCCCATTGAGGTGTTTGTACTAAAGCTCTTCAGTATACTTTGAACTTACTAGTTGGTCAAACATTTTAGTAAACTTCAGGCTTGCCTAAAGGTGCGTTGTCACTGGTGCGACTGCAACGATAATCGTCGAACGATAGTCGTTGGACGATAATCGTAGAGGGCCTGCTGAGCATTGTCTTCAATGGCGCCGTTGTCACTGACGCGACTGCCGGCAGAGTCGCTGACTGCAATCGTACGGGTCTGCTTCTGGAGCAGTCATAATCGCAGTCGTTGGACGATTTTTCTAGTTTGAGTGGGTGTATTGACACTTGATTGGATTTAAAGACACTGAGTGTATTTGATAATTATTTTATCGGAGTTTATATCTAACATCACGTTTATATTTTTCTTCAGATTACTTTAACTTATCATTTTGAACACCTAAATAGAACATAGGCTTTTTTTTACTTGTTTTTATACAGTCTCTGCTTTTTTATACTTGTATTAATTAAAATTACGTTATTTTCAAAATGAGCAATCCCAGTTATGAATCTATTTTCCCTTATTCTCCCTTCCCTGCTTGGCTGGTCCTATTAAACTACTTTCGTTTTTATAAACATTCTAAAAAATCATTGCTTTACAAAAATTAAATAAGGATAAAAAATATATCTTATCTTTTAGTAAGAGCTAACTTCTAATCTCCCGTGATTGAATATGCATTGTAGTTTGAAGACATCTTCTTAAGGTCCTCATTGATTAAACTAGACACAACCATAAACTGAAAGTTGGTTAGTCTGAAGAACTCAGAAAAAATTCTCTCTCATCAGCTTGAAAATAATTGTTTATTAATATTTTAAGTACCTTCTGTTCTACTTGTAAACATGTTATGTTTGTTAAGTCGTGGTACACTTAGCATTTCAAAAATGTCTTCATCTTCTAAATGTTTAATTAACAAATAACTCAGTATCCGTTTCCTTAAACTCGCCATTCACTACTTCACTTGGCAACAGTCAAACAGCAACCGAACGAATGCATAATAATCGCATCAGTGACAATGGCCACTGCAACGATCATCGCCAAGCGAAAATCGTCCACCGATAATCGTTCAACGATTATCGTTGCAGTCGCACCAGTGACAACGCACCTTTAGGTAGTTATGAGACAGCCAAGACGGTTTTAACTGTTCGCAGGTATCCTTTTCGGCCATTACTCCGAATGACAAGCGACACTTGTATACTTACAAAATGGTTTGAACTGTAACGGTTTTTTTACTTTTTATCAAATTTTTTTATTTCAAAATAGTGGTTAAGTTCTAATTAAATTAAATACAATTCATTCATATATATGTATGTGACAAACAATTAAAAAAAACAAAAAAATAAAAAACAAACGCACAACCTATTTTCTCGGAAGAAGATTGATAATTTTCATCCACGTACCGATAATATGCATAATTTGAATGTTGCTGCAAAATTTATTATACATTGTTAGTTTAAATGTATAAATTGGATAAAAACATTTATTATTTAAATTTATGTTTTAAACGAAAATTTGTAATAACTTCTTATTGGATTTTCTGTAAATCCCTTACAATGACAAAAACCATTCATGAAAATCCAAAAAGGCCTCACTGTTCATCAGTACTCATTAGGGCATTTTCATTGTGGAGTAAAGGATCAGCATTCTCAATACTAAAATTGTTCCTTGAAAATGTGAACTTGTTCCTATCTCCGTGCCCATTTAGTTCCAATGAAGAAGAGAATTAAATTACTAAACATTCTTGTAATATCAAAGGGTTCAAAAAAAGACATTTTGCATACCAGAATATTTATAACTTTATTACCATTACATACGATCTGTTCTATTTTACAAATAGTGTTTGCTAAATAAATAAATATATTCTACATTAACTTATAAGTAAACTAAATAGATTGATAAGTTACAGATAGACGACAACGTTATGGACTATTTACAAAAAAATCCTTTAATGGAATGGTTACGTAATCATTAAGACACTGCTAATGAAATAAAATATAAAACCATTTCAAAATAGCTCACTGTCATGGGGAATAGACATACTTAGTAGGTATTTAGATGAAGCGGGATAGTATTTTATATACAACAGAAATATATACACTAATTTCTGCGTTTTTAATAATGCGTAATTAATGTGCTATATTTGAGAAGTTAAAATTACTTCAAAGAATAAATTCAGGGAAAATTATAAATAGGAAAACGAGATTAAGTAGAAAAATATTTGTGTAAATAATAATATGTGCAAAATTTGGACCCTACAAAAGTCAGGAGACGGCCAGCGTCGTGATGGGGCTAGACTACGCATCTACACTACGTACAACATGCGTTACAAAATATGCGTTTCTGCCCCTAGCTCTCCCCGTTGCCGACTTTACCCCAAGGAAAGTAGAAAATTACTCCAAATGTTCATAGAATCTAATCTTGTTAGCGATCATGATATCGCCAGATCATGGCTTAGTTTTAACTATTTTAAAAATAATAAATTTATTTTTACTAGTCGGAATATAAAAGGTGCGCTTCAACAATTTGGCTTCCTCTTTCAAGTGGCGTTTCAGTAAATTTTTGTCGTGGAGAATCGCATCAGATCGTCTTATAAAATCGCCATATTTGTAATGTATAACACATACGAAGATTGTGCAGTAATTTATTTATAAAATAAATTTACAACTAAAATTTTAGTTTTATTCATGTGCGTTTTCAACATAGATTTTAAAATAGTTACTACTTGTAAAGCTTAGAATTTACATTTTTCGTAATTTTTATATTCAATATTTGTTAAAGCAGCTATAACTTATTTTTTATTATAATTTTCCCAACATGAAATCATTATCATTTCAGTTTAAAAGTGCAGTTTCATGGTTATCTTGATTTTAATTTATGACTTATAAAGTTTTTTTTATATAATTAAATAGACACCATTTGGATTCCTACATTTATCAGTGAATGTAAATATGTTTTTATTTTGGTCTCGAGTAATTAACAGAGATTCTCGAGTTCTTTTTCAAAATAAAGCTTGACAAAAATTATTTTGGAGTACAACGAAGTGTACACCTAATCAATGACTGCCCTTCCAGCGCATGAAATTAACTTAATGACATTCAAGCATTGCCTTACATCTAAAAATATTGTACAAACGTTTGCATAAATCTATCAAATCACAGTCCTTCCAGCATTATGATATTTAATCAGGATATTACAGAATATAAGTATTTTAATAATTGTTGTGCTCCGTTTCATTTGAAATATTCCTTGACATGCTTTCCCTTAGATAAAAATATATGTTTGTATTTACTGACAAATTCAAAAGAAATCACAGCCCTCTCGAAACAAAAATTCTGTTTCCAAATGATATGCCAAATTATTTTCTTAAAGATACACACAAGCTATTCTACAACTCTTAATGTCCTGTTATTTTTAATGTGACAAATAAAACTTCAATGGTACAATCAACAATATGTATATAATATATTAAGTAACATTAGAGAACAATTTTATAATTTTAACTGCAACTATTCTTAACAAACGTTTCACGTGTACATATGGTATACGAAAATTGAGTAAAAAGTGTTGTGTACTGTTTATTGTTTCAAATTCAAATGCATTGTTCTGGTTTAAGCATACAACCATACATAAATTATAAATTAATTCAACATTATTTTATTTTTTATTATTTCTTTGTTCATTTCATCGATAAAGTGGTTTTATAAGCATAAGAAATCTATTACATAAGTCTATCTATGCAATATTATAGATTAGGGATTTTACTAATCACTAAACACCTGCTAACATATAATACCAAAACATTAAATCTCTGGGCATTCAGTATCATATTATGCCAACTAAGTAAAAAGATGGCAGGAAAGAAGACGTTGTCCTACTCAAATGTCGTGTGTACCTCACTTGAATGTGTACATTCACTTTCCCATAATCAGCTTTATTTTTTAACAATCGTGTTATTTTATATTTTTCCTTTTGGTGTTTTTTTTGGAATCTTGATTAATTATAATAAAGTATATTTTAGGGGGAGTAATACAGACAGGAGGAATCATCAACACACTATTTAGAAAGAAGCCAACATTTAACCAGTTGTATGTTTATGTTTCATTATTTCTATTTATACTACCATATTTTAAGGACAAGTTTTCCTTTAAAAATAATTTATGATATTAGTGGAAGCTAGGATATATAGAATGTCCCATTACCTAAACGAAATGTGAATCAATTTGAGAGTCTTAAAAGCCAAAGACTTGCTTATTTCAGTAATTCCTCCTGCCTGTATTATGCCTATAGATTTAATGGTACATCGCATAATAGTTAACAATAATACGTAAATTGTCATATATTTTATAGAATTGGCTCTTTTTAAAAGCAAGTATACTCCCTCTTAACCGATCACCTTTTAGCAGGCCTCCACTTTACTACCTTGTGACATAACCATCTTTCTTTTAAACCGACATAAACTTTCTTTTAACAAAACATCGCTTTAATAGGTCTAAATTTGCAAGAAATGTTTTTTTTTATATCTATCTATCTTTCGAATTAAATTATACTTCATATTGCAGTCAGTTTTAGGAACAATTTAAGTGCTTCCCTAAATGGAGGGTGAACGCCACCCGAAGTGAATACGTTTGTTTATCTTCATCCCAGTGGGTCACAATACAATTTTTTTTCAGTTTAGTCTTTTCAATCTATGTTTGGATGTGATTTGTTTTTTGTTAAATCGAAAAAAATAAATTTAGGATTTGAATAAGAAGCTAAAAATTTCTTTTTAATATATTTAGCGATATTTTTTATCTTTTCAGTCATGTAGAACTATAATTTAACGTAGTGTAAGGGTTTAACATTTTAACCGGCCAATTCCTTATCCGGCCACTGTCTAGTCCCGAGGTGGCTGGTTAAGAGGGAGGTCTACTGCATTTTAGCAATTTATAGACTTCAATATGGTTTATTTTCTCACTATTTGAATGAAAACATTTTCTACTTGATATGTCAAACAATCTTCCTTAGGTAAAACCTGGTTTTCTCTACCTGCTATATTTAATTTTTAATATTTTCTTGTCTTTATTTTTGCCTAGCTCCTTAATAAATATGTAGTAATATTAATTACTTAATATTTCGGCGTTCGTTTTTAAGTTTATTTTAATTGATGACTCATGGATAAACCATATAAATTATTGGTTCATTTGCATTTTGGCACTGTATGTCATTATTATGTTTCCTTACGGTGGCCGATCAGGATGCTCCTTCGTCTACATCTTGCTTCGCTCCTCGTGGGCCTTCTTCACTATGGCCAGTTTGGAGTGCGGGTCGGACACGGGGAGATCGCTGTACGGAGGGTCCCTGGTGCCGTGCAGCATCAGTGTCCACTCCTTGATGAAGCCGGACTGCACGCACTGAGAGTTGAAACGCACCTGGCAAAAGAGCGTATGTAAAATGACGTATATAATAATCAGTCATGGTCATGGGGCGTGCATCATTTGCGCTGAATGCGGAGAGCCAGGTAGAGGGGATGCTGGTTTTGTGCAGTGGACTCCAGGAGGCTCTCAGGTATATGCATCGTTTGCACAGTGCAGGGTGGTGGAAGCGGCATTATTTTTATTTACAAAGTTATTGAAAACTCATGCCCGTGTAAATGGTCTTTTGAATGATTAGGCCTAAACGTGTTTAGCATAAGACATATAATTTTAAAAACTAGCAAAACAATAATCAACAGAACAGAAATAATGGAAAATAATCGGACACAATATCACGGCCTTGACCGTACAATAACACTTGGATTTCATGTTTACCATTTGTAGTTTGTTTTAATGCAACAGTGAATTTTATGAGTGGTTTTATTTTGAGAACTTTTATAGGAGAGGCTGCTGATATCTACAGTTAGAATAGAGACAAATTTGCCATAGAAACAATTCATGCAAAACATTTCAGTCTGAGTAATTACAGAAATACAATCCGCACCAACCATACATGATACACATGTGTATTCAGTGGTATGCATGGGGGACGATTATGTTTGCGAATTGTTATCGGCAGGCTGAGGCTACCTGGACGGGACAGTGCGCAAATGATGCAAGGGGATTAGGCAACCCTTCGAAATATTTTACAGAAGGATTAAAAAGTGCGCAAATGATGAACGACCTGGTCATGCATAATAATAGTATACTAGTTGATTCCCGTCGATACCCGACGGATACAGCTCCATTCATTGTCAGTGGAGGGCAAGGCAGGTGGTACGAAGCTTGTATAAAATTTACTTCCAAACTGCTCTTTAATTTAAATTATTTTTCTTGCAGAAAATTTTAAGACAAAAATGGATTCAACAATCAGTAAAATAACTAATATTTAATAGCCAAAATTAATTTAAGTTTTTGTCGTATCAATACAGAAAAGATAAAAGGTGAAAACTCTTACGATATAAGAAGCATTCAAAAC
Source organism: Neoaliturus tenellus (assembly GCA_030545055.2). Lineage (NCBI taxonomy): Eukaryota > Metazoa > Arthropoda > Insecta > Hemiptera > Cicadellidae > Neoaliturus > Neoaliturus tenellus. The sequence goes on from JAQYXR010000374.1 coordinate 16,156, forward strand.
AATAATATTTCAATTTTTTACTATTTAAAACACTGAAATTTCCAAGTCAAAATTTACTGCAAACCGTAAGAGACGTCAGTGTTTTATGTATGCAGTTTGGTGGCATAATGGTAGGCTAAATGATGAAAGTGGATCATATTACTATTTAATTTTTTATAAAATACCTCTGGATGATCCGATATGCAAAAGGTTCTACATAAGGCTTAAGTTTCAACAAAGTACAAAAATAAACCCAAAATAGTATTTAAAGAACAGATATTAAATGCGAAAACGTTCTACTAGTTTTGACAAAATAAAAAATAAATTTGTCTTAAACTATCAGTTGTGGGGTTGGTTTTTAAACTTAAGACATAATTTTGTCAATAATTTGAAAAAACATACAGATATCGTAATCTATATAGTTGGCTTAAAGTAAATATCGGTACTATTAGTAAAACTTATAACTACTATTAGTGATCTACTTAGTGACACAGCATATCACTACGTCAAAAGAAAGTATACCGAATTTGATCAGATTCGAACAGTGGCCGCCTGATTTGTAGAAAGTTACGCTACCAACTGTGCAACAAATGTTGGCATCTGGTAGTAAAAATGTAAAGCAAAACAATTTTACATCCGACGAATTGACTGCACAAAGAATATAAACCGATACATTTTTTTCTTGGTGTACTAAAACGTAATTACAAACGTAAAAAAAAATTAAATCTGCCCCTTTTACAATTTAGCAATTCTAGTATAAATTTATTAATTTAAACCGTACCATAAAATCATTTCAATCAGCTGTTTTACATAATTAGGTAACTTTCTTTCCATTTAAAGGATATTACATTATATAAGTTATAAATTATATAACTTATACATTATATAACTTGCAAATAAGTTCAGTGGAAGTTTCAAACGAACTATCCAAAGGTTTAAAAATGTTGACTTTTCCCAATGTCAAAACTTAACAAGAAAAGTTTATTTTACATGTTTGGAAGATTTAAGTTCCAGAAGACCTGTCAAAAACTTTTTACCTTACTACTAAAATATATTTAATATTCGGGTATGTTGTCAAATAATAACCATATGTAAAAGATAGAAGGTAGGAGTAGAACGGTAAGTTTTCATTTCATTTTGAAACCTAACAGGACTATTCATAAAGTAATATTTTTAAATAGTCTAAAACTCTTAGATGTAAAAAAGAAACAATAAACTTTTACACTACATAAAATAGTCAATAAGTAAGGAAAAAGAGCAATTTTTTAGTTTATGTTAAGCCAATCTAAAATCAAGACGTTCGTCAAATTTTAAAGAGTTTTTTTTACTCAGAACTAATCATTTAAGTAAGCTAAGTGAATGGAAAATGCGAAATATAAAATAATTTAGCGACAAAGACCATTAAAGTAAATGATATAGCAATAGTTATAAAATTTATAATAAAAACAATGGTGGTCACATTGAAGTTGATGAAAAAACTTGTATTCCATTCAAAATCATGGTGTAATTTCAATAAAAGTGGATGATACAGTACAAGAAAAGAACATAATAATTAGTTTTCGTTTATCTATATTTTTACAGGAAAATATTTCCTAGCATGTCTTTAAAGTTTAAAAATCAGTCCCTCCTCCACTTTCCAACAACTAGATAGTAATGAGCACTGAAACTTTGGTCCAACTTTATGGGCAATTTGAACTAAAAACCTATTCTCCCAGTTCAATTTAATTAAGTTTGTTTCGGCTTTTTCCCTTTAATAATTTCTACATATTGGTAAACTCAATTCGATTACTACTAAGGTACTTAACTATTTGTTAGAAATTTCAATTTCTATGTATATTAAATGCGTATAAAATACTGTATTTTTTAATGACACGAAATTTTATTTTTAAGAAGTTAATTACACAACCCAAAAGTATATTTGTCTTACCTCTAATATCCATGTGCCCTGTGGGTACTCTCCCCAAGTGTGAGTTGTCATGAAGGGCCACTTGGTAAAACCGTCTCGATGGTCATCGTCGTTCACTCGCTTGCTCAGAATCATTGACCTGAAAAGAAAAGTTATATAAATGATTTGTTTAAACAGAAGTGATAAAAGATTTCTCAGGACATGAAGTGATGATTAAGTTATTACACATGGCTTAAAATATCTGGAATTCTGAAGAGTTTATTTTGTTAACTCGATCGACTGCGAAAGGTTTAAAGCTAAATGTTGCTTATAATAAAGTCTAAGCCACCAAGCTACTGGATTATATCAATTTGTTTTTTATTGGCTACACATCACTAAATAAATCAACTACTTGATTATCACTGATTTGTAATTAATCGTCGTCAGGATGAAAAGGTGAAAACACATAACACTGGAACGTTACTTTTAATGACTTACTTAATAACTAGAGGCTATTCACAATGGAAATGTTCAATGATATTCATTATTGAAGTGTTCAGAAATGTATACTTAAGGTGATGAGGAAAATTTTGCGAAATATTATTAGATAAAGTGGTCTATCTTCATCAATATTACACATTGAAATGTACGAAAGACCTTTCCGGGTTTTCTTATAAATATTGATTGTTTTACAATATACATAATTTTAATCTTATCTATGCCTGATAGAAACTTCCTTAAAAGTTACAAAACTCTATTTAAAACCGGAACGCACACGCAATTTATTTAGTTGTTTGTTGCACTTTGCAGGAAGAAGGAGCGGATTCAACAAAAACAACTATCAAATACCTTTAAAACCAAAACTGAGAGACCAAATAAAAACACATAAGACACTCACGATGCTCCTGAACACTCGACTTACCGCGTTCCCATGGGAGACGTGAGGAACAGCTCGACGTCGCCCCGCCGCGTCGCGTTCAGCGTGATCACGGCCTGAACGTGCTCCAGGTAGCTGACCTGCGTGTCCGTGCCTTGACACGCGTTCGTCGTGATCTTCAGGTACACCGACCTGCTGCTGGGGATCATCCTGCAAACCAAACAATGGTGAGAATTAGTGAAAAAGTCGATTAAAGGACTTCACATTTACTCACGAGTGATCGTCAACTTTACCTGCACATCGTTAGATTAATCATTAGGCAAACAATAATGTTATTTTTCTTACGTACTGTGATGATTTCTAACTGCTAAAGCTGTCCACATGGTTTTGGTGACGTCACTTCCGATAACGATACTTTGTGACGCCGTACGAGATCATTTAACTGTGATAAAATCCCCAGATCCCCTAATACTCTCAAACATTCTATTGTTGTACAATGTTGAATGAATTCAACCTTGTTAACAAAGAAACAATAAACCAGTAGATTTAGATTATATTTCTTTAGTGTTATATGGCTTTTAATTTACATTCCTTTATTATTATATGTAACATTTTTGTTGGGTTTTGTTTCCAAAATATCTTATTACAACATTAAATCAACTGGAGCCTCTCCTTGTATTTTTACAGTTATGTAAGTAAACTACATTACATCCAATTCCACCTCAAAGACATTAAAAACTAGAAATAAATTTAACTGTTATTTTAATATATATTTGTATATATGTAATGATATATCATGTAAAAAAAGGCAAATAGTATTAGAAACATCGGAAGTGTGATTCAGTAAACATACTGAATCATGTCGATCAGCCAAGAGACTGATCGTATTAAATGTAAACAGATTTTGAAGGTACGATGTAATCCAACATGTATTTTTTGTGTCTATCTACGCCAGAGGCATTTTTTTAACGTTTTGACGGGGAACGGTCCAAACCCCAGTCTTGTTACTATCTAACATCGACCAGTTGTTAGAAAGCATCATTAATTAATAGCCCAATGACAAATGGCAACTGGGTCCGGAATCGATCCTTTAAAAAGCTACTAACTTTCTTCAGGATCGAACCGGCAACCTTTGGATTCAAAGGCGAGCACTATAACCACTCAGCTACCCAGCCAGTTAGTTATTATTATTATTATAGTTATTATTATGTAGCCGGCGGTGTGTATAAGCCTATAATAATGTAACAGATATTGTGGAAGGCTCTCTCACGGTACTATTCAGATCAATATTGCAGATATTTACATAACTACGAGTCACCCAACATGTAGCTTGTTGGAGAGTTTAATCATGTAATTACATTACCGATGCTGTGCCGGGAGGAAGACTGTTATTGACAGAATTGTTGCTTAGCTCAGCCCCGCCCCTACCTCCACTACCCTCTCTGAGATCTTACTTTATTTCCTCCGCTTCCTATAACTGCAGTTCAATAAAGACCGGCTGTGACGTAATAGGTTATGATTTATGCAACTGGATTCGCTTCCCATCAGTGTTACGTATTCATAAAAAAACCTTACTTTTAAAAAGCTTAAAGGTCAACATGTAAATGATTTTGTTACGAAAATTGATTTGATGAAAAATATAAGAAGAAAATGGGAGGATCTTTGACGTGAACCAAATTTCTATGACTTTTTATCGTTGGAACATTTTAAAGAAAACTAATTAAGTTTAAATTTGTTAATGACAATCATAAATTTCAGGTTGGAAGTGCTTTTCTTGGTTTAAGAATGAAGGTGTGAATAGTAGGTATTGATTAACTTCAAAAGGGTGTTATTGCGAGATGTCTCTCGGGTTATCCTAAAAATCATTTTATCCTCATAACGAATAGGCATGTCAATTCGTAACGTGCCATAACAGTTAAACTGTTTTCCTCATTAGTGTTCAATATAAGATTTATCCAAAGTTTTCACCATGTATAAAAAATATGGATTGATACTACCATAAGTAGCGGATTATACAGCTATGTTTTTGTTAATACAATGTCTGAAACTGTGACGCCGGTGGTGGTGCTCTCTTAGGGTTCTCATATTTATTAATTCCGTGAAAAAGCTTTAATGTTTCTATTACGTTGCATAGATTAGCTAGAAATGCATAGGATAATATTAGAACCTAGCTTAGTGATCCGTTATTTTTTTTTCAATAAAACTTGTAACCTCTATAAAACCCGTAACAAATCCTAAAAACTATACAAATATTATCTTATGTTATCTCCTCTAAAAAATCATGGTTGCCAACTAAAAAATGTTGTTTTCATCATACCATTGCGATAAACGTTGTTTTCGGAACGGTCAGCTGTGATCGAAACTAGTTGATTCCCGGTGGGTTGGATAAACGTGTTGGTAAACAAAGTTTTCGGGACTAGTCCTCGAAACAGTGGTTTTCGGGACTAGGCCGGAAAAAAACTTCCAATGTTTGACACCACTAGCGCTGCTATTCTGTTTACAGTAACTTAAACCTCGTTTACTCCAATATATAAATGTCAAACAGCTGATTGTTTAGTTGTAAATAGTTCAAATACAAGATAAACAAATAACAACGTAAGAGGGGGTATATAGGTTAAAATTTATTAATTTTTATCCAAATTGTATATTTATTAAAGGTGGTATGATGAAAAGTACTGTTCGTAACTCGTCCGAAAGTGGTATATCGGTGCTCGATCGAATTCAAGTACTCGGCTTCGCCTCGTACTTGAAACTCGATCTTGCACCGATAACGACCACTTTCCGGACTAGTGACGAAATATACTATTTTAAACTGCAGACTGTGAAAACTGATTTTAACATTGAAGAAAACCAATACTAGAGATTAAACGAAGGGTGCAGGGGAAGAAGATCAAACTAACGAAATATTTTCAGGAGAGCATTTTTAAACTTTAAAGAGTCATGTAAGTATGATAACATATGTCCTGTTAATATTAATGTGCTTAATATTTTTACCGGTTGTTATTTTATGGTTGAAACAATAATTATTTGTTTTTTAAAGGTGACTTTAACGGATTTTAACGGACTTTAACGGTGATTTTTAACGGACTTTGTCCGTTCTTCCCATGAACGCAGTGGAGCTTGGACGATATTCCACTGCATACTCTATAGCGCGGAGTCTGTTCGTTACTCACGTTTATAGAATGCATGTGGTCTTAAAACACGCTTAGACAAATCAAAATATACCGGTATTTCAATTTTTCGTATTTTTGGAATTTGATCGTTCTTCCCCTGCACCCTTCTTATGTGAATTTTGGAACAAAACTGATACTATTGCAAAACCCTTAAATAATTCCGGATGAATTGCAACCTTGGACCTGACACCCGACATTCGGGTTAACCCTATATTGTTGTAATTTTTTTTTTTTTTTGCAAAAAAATATACAAATTACAGACATCAGTGACACATAATATAGAAGGAAATTATTTCCCCGAATAGACGATTAGTCCGTGTTCGGGGAAAGAGTTCATATCTAGTGTTATGATGCTATCACTTGCTTAGTTGTATAAAATTCTTAAAAAGAAAAATATTACACTTTGTAAACTAAACTAGAACTAACTTTTACAGAACCAAAACTCAAGACTAATTATAAACAAAGGAAGAATCTATTTGCTTAAAAACATCAAAATACATCAGAAGCTACAACTAGCTAAAACTAAGGCTAAGAGATAGAGTTGAGAAATGGTTGGCCTACTATATTTCTATTGCTATGTGTATGGAGATAGTACGAGTGCTTCTGCAGCAGCCTGTCCAATGCGAGCGAGCCACTCCTGTACTCTCCGTTTATACACAGCTGCACTGCCTCTCTCAACTTCAATAATTTCCTTAGGAATATTGCGGTATAAAATATGAGCGATATAAAAAGCATTATGTTTTATGGAACTGAGGTTTGATTTGGGAATGAAATAACCGAAGTTTAATCTATTTCTTGTTGGATAACTATGTTGTAAATCATGAAATATTTGAATTTTATTGGTTTTAATAAATATTAAAAGGGATTTAATAAATAACTGTCTAATGCTGAAAACAGGGAATTCATTAAATAATTGATCAGTTGGAAAACGTTGTGGTTTTTTTAAGGATAATTTTGATCAAAGATTTTTGGGCAACAGAAAGTGGAGAGAGAATAGACAACGAGACACCTCCCCAGGCCAAAATCCCGTACTGCAACACCGACTGCACGTAGGCGAAGTACACCGTCCTGCAGTGATCCACCGTCAGCACTTGACTTAGTTGGTTAAAGGCATAAACTAGCTTTCTGAGTCTCTGCTTGACGTGGTACCCATGTGGTACCCAGCTTAGTTTTTGGTCCATGAATACGCCTAGATATTTATAATGTTCCACACGTTCAATGACGTCACAGGAACAGTCGTGCGACAGCGGATCACCACAGGAATGCAAACGCAATTTTCTGGGACTGGGGTCACTTTCACTTTTGAAAAATATTGGCAAACATTTCGTTTTTGAAACATTTAATGTTAGAGTATTATGATCCAGCCAATTTTTAATTTTAATTAAGTCCGTTGAAGCCTGTTGATATACCTCGTCCCACGTGCAGCCGGCGGTCACCACGGCCGTGTCATCAGCAAAGAGGTGGATAAGGAGACCCCGGCCGAACCGTTGAGCACGTCTGCCTCAAAATGGGCATTTTGGGCAGGCCCACTGAAGGATGGGATATTGAAGGAAGAGAAAGGGTGAGGCACGGGATAGACTGTCCACTCATGTTCCATCTAGGGGTTTCTATGCCCGTCGCACTCCTCTCCCCCTGCTGTCTTGAACATATGTCGCAGCTAGGGGTTTCCATGCCCATAGCATTTCTACTCACCCCCTGCCGTTTACATATATTCCAGCTAGGGATTAACCATGCAGTTCGAATTAACCCCCGCTGTCTTGAACATGAATGGGGTTTGAAGGAAGGGAAATTGTCATAGTGGACAGCCAAAAGACTTCCCACAGTGTTATGACAACTTCGTTTGCTGTACCCAATGTCAACTTGGCAACTAGTATAAAATAGTTTTAAAGTTGTCCTGGGATTTAACCCTATGCTCACTTGGTCTCGGTGATCTTGCCACCCTCGCAGTGGTACCGCGCGGGCACCGTCTTCCACTGCTTGGCCAGAGCCACCATCGCCCCTGCGTCCAGCACCCCGAACCCGAACAGGTGGTTGAACTCGAGCCCCACGCCGTTCATGGTCCAGTGGAACCTCCCCTTGGCGTCGAACAAGGAGTTGCGCTTGGACGTCAACACGGTCAGGTGCTGGATGTCCCGCCAGGTCAGCTGAGGGCTGCGCCAACATTCGAAGGTTAGGTTTGAAGTTGGTACAAAATTTTAATAAAAACTTACACAATACCAATATAACAAACCAATACTTTAAGTAACGAATTCTAGTGTAAACGTTGGCCCTCGAGATATATACGCACAAATAAGAAGAAACATAAAAATCAAATAAACATACATTTTAATGACTCCTAAATAAAATAAAAATGACAAAGGTAGAGCTGCAAATCATTGTGTAGTGATTAATCTATCTATATGTTAATAAGAAGGCAAGCATGATTATTTCATTCTTTTTTTTCTCGGTCTGTTTTCATATAGGAGAAATACGAGCATGCCGTAGAAAGGCTGTGTCCTGTAGATGAACAGACACTAATAATAATCCACAATGTGTAATAATGACAAAACAAATAACTAAATTAAAAACAAACTGAATGGATGGTGATTAATAACACTTTTTAAGAACTTAAAGAAAAACTGAAGAATATTGATAACCTATATACCAATTGAAATTCTCAACTTATCAATCTTACTGTAAAATATTTTTTCTTTCTTTGGGTTTTCAGAGTAAAATAAAGTATTTAAATATCATATTTCATTTTTTATATTTAGATTGTTCACTTACAAAATATTATGTAAGTCTACGGAACGGCTGTTGATGATAGTTTGACTATTGAAACGCCTAGAGTACGGTTAAGACTAAATATATAAATGTTTTAATCTAAAAATATCAATTTAAGGGCTAGTAAAAATGAATATATAGCTTTAATCATAGCAATCTTGATATCATATAATATACAATGTAGTCTCGAATAACGATTTAAAAATATTAAAATATATGCGACCGTAAACAATGATATGAACAGTTAAGTTTCGTGGGAATCCTCCTTTTTTGTTTTGTATATTTTATTAAGACTATTTAAATTTAATTCTTTGTGTATTTTTTTAAGAAAATGTATTTTCTAATATTTAAATCAGGGTGTCTTTATTTTTTTTAACATTATAATATCATTCAAACCCCAAAATGCATTTTCGTATAAAAAATCCTTAACCAAACCAGTTGACGTCAAGAATCTCTGTTTGTAACAGTTTTTATTTCACCCTTTTATGAAATGATTTTATCTCTCCTTTCATAAAAATCTAAAACAATAAATAAGGTACTACCTTTTAGCAAATAATTTGAGATTTTTTAAAGAATTATTATTGAGAGTTCTTCGGCTGTATAACAGTTGAAATCTGTGGAAGTGATTGTCTTATACACATATAAAATCCGTAAAAATGCACACAATTTGAACTCATAAATTATTTATTCGATGAAAACATTAATATTTCTTCGTCTTTTAGCTTTATTGGACGAATAAGTAATTAATTATTCCTATAAAACAACACAAAATATTTTTGTTATTTTAAACATTGAAGTTTGAAGAACTGTTTAGCTGTTTTAAATTACAACAATGTGTTAATACAAAGCTCATATGTTTTTCTCTACAATAACTATATGATTCGGAGTTTATATGTTATAGTTTTGTAGATATGTTGTCTGAAAATTTCAGTCAGCTCTAGAAATCGACGGTTCAACGGAAAGCTATAAATCGCCAAACAATTGCTGGGTTCAGCGGATACGTTACATTAATCAAAACCCCATTCAATATGCAAAAGGAAGTCTTTCTTCATTCATCATTTTGGAAATATTTAAAAGAAAATGACGCCTAGTTTACAAGAAAAGAACAAAAATGAAAAAATTCATATAAAATTAATGTAAAACCACAACTTAATTTCTAAATTAAAACTATATTTTATTTTTAAACAGCAATAGTTTTTATTTAGGGTGGTTGAATACATTTAGTTCATATGATTGCATAACATATAAATTATTAATTTAAATATATGAAATAGAAGTGTGCAAAATCTTTTATTTATTTATTAGACTAGACCCTAATCAATTCTATTAATCAAAGTGTTAATTATTACCCAAAATATTTTTATAATATTTTCAAACCAGAAACTTCAATGATGAATATTTCTTATAAATTATGAAAATATTTTATACGCATACCTCAAATAACCGCTCTATGATAATTGATTATTGTTAGGCGACTGCATAATTCATATAATTTATACGATAATTCAGAAAACCCCGTATAGGACATAGTTACACTTACATTTAATCATCATTAAAAATATTTACAGTACTGTATTTTCTAGTTTTTATTTATTTTTATATTTTCTAGTTATATGTTTTTACTGACTAACACGAAATGTATAATGGACCAAAGAGTATTGCGGTGTCCCCAAGGTCGTAAAAGCTGCCTCAATAAAGTTTGGAGAGCGCAGGGCGTGGTGAAATATCCTTAGAATCTCCTTTATCACTTTCAACGAAAAGGACGACGTATAAATCAATAAAGCTTAACCTTGGATAACGGAGATCGCGAGGATGCGTGGAGTATTGACAAAGATAAGATCCTGGTATCAAACCTTTCTACGGTTGTTTTTTTCTTTTTTAAATATAATTTCTTCAAACTATTATGGTAAACGTTTAGTTTTAACTAGGTTTGACTATGAGTAGGCCTACTTCTTGTATTTGCCGTTTTTTTTTTTTTTTTTTTTTTTTTTTTTTTTTTTTTTTTTTTGAATAATGATATGTTAAATGAGACTGGGTATAACATTAAATTATTTGATTAAGATATAAAACTTATTATTTATGGATTAATCATAGTTATTATAGTTTTATTATAGTTGTATTTATATTTTTCCTATTTTTAAATAAATGAAACTTTTTGATTGTAAAATACTTGAGAGAAAGCGTAAATTAAATATATTTACAATCAAAGAATTCAACATTTATAATGCACAATAAATATTATAAAAGACAATCATATTTAAAGTCATTAATAAAGCAATATTTAATGTTTTATCACAGTGAATACAAGAAGTTGGGTTTCATAATTTACAACGTATGGTAGGCCAAAATGTGAGGCATGTGTGTGTTGTTTTAGGAATTTCATAATATTACTTTCAGGACCGCTCTAACCAACCTGGTTTAAACCAAAACTTAGGGTTGAAATAACACACACATTTATTTGTATATTCATATAATAATGAATATATGACTGATTTTGCCATATAATATAACATTGACATTTTTCTTGATTTGTTTAAACTAAGTTGGGGAAAGCGGCCCTCAGTAGTCATTAAAATTAAATTTAATAAATTAAATTAAATGTACAGGTTAAAAAATACCTGTTCAAAGTTCAGAACAGATGGTAGATTAATGGTCACTTAATGAATAATTACCCACTCCAATGTATTTTGCTTCGGCCAAGGTCCGAATAAAATGCTCACTCCGTGATGTGGGTATTTCGAACTGCCCGCGTCGAGGAGTGAACAAAAAGTTTCAGGCATTGCCCGAATCCGGCAATTGAGTGTATCATATACATTTTTATATAATTCATTATTAATATTGTTACTGCACGATTCTTTTTATCAGTTTTTTACGATCATTCATATAACGGAGTTTAAGGAGAAGAAGAAGAGAATAAAAGAAGAAGTGTGTAGAAGTAAACTTACTTGGCCTCAAGAGCTAGGGCGAACACACCAGCAGCTTCCGGTGCGGCAGCGGAAGTCCCGGAGTGTGTGGTCGTGCACTTCCCGTACAGATCTGTCGTAGCCTGCAACCGAACACGTGCATTTAGAACCCTGCAGAAGAACCTGTTAAGGTATTTTAAAAACTTTTTATAGCTCGCGTTTTGATAAATTTATACATTTACACTGAAAAGGCTTAGGTTATCCTCAGAGAAAATTAATCCTGTTTACATAGAATTTAAATTATAGGTTGGTTTTTAAATACTGCTCATTGATGAGAAAAGTCAAGATCAAGTTTCACTATTGAAGTCTTTATTAGCATTTACAGTAATTCGTTAGATCTAACATCTTTTATGAATTTTTACATATAAATGTATATTTTACTAACGATTTTTTTTATTAATTGACATTTTTTTAACTGTCGATTTAAATAAAAATCCCTCTAAAAAGCTTTGTACACTTTTAATACTGACGTTAGTTTCACTTTTAATATATTAAATTCCTACAGTATTTGGATCTAAATGACTTTTTTTATAACTTTATATACCAAATCTAACTTTGTTAATCTATGATAATAAATTACAATTCCCATAATTATTATTTTTCTGTGTGTAGAGGGAAAACTGTTCAAACCCCTCGAAGTCAGTGGGCAACCCCGGGAATCGAACCCGTGAACTTAGTCCAAGACGCAAACGTTAGGCTAGCAAGACACCCTAATGGCTTATTTATTCATGCATAAATAAGATTGGTATGTTGTTATTGAACACGAAATATATGTATATATTTGTACACATGATATTGATAGTCTGTAAATAATTCCTTATGTATATTAATACCAATACATTTTTTAGTTAAATATAATTCATTTACGTCTCAACAGAAACATTTCTCACATCATCCTTTATTATCATGCTAGAATGCAGACTGTGCAAGCCCGAATGCCAATTAACACTCCAAGCAGCCATCAGTAAGAGCCACACAGGTGAGGTGCATTTGCAAGTTGATGACCTGTCTGTGCCTTGCCACTCAGGAGGGTCAGGTCTGGTAAGTGGCCGTTTTGCTAACAGCCCATCCGTGTTTGCAATGCATCAGAGCAGAGTTGTCCCATTAAAGTGAGCAGGTCCATATCTAAACCACCGCGTGGCTCTGGTGACCATTAATGTCTCTCTTTGTCAAACTGGCGATGATTGTGTCTTTCCTTAGTCACGTGGTTGAGAGATCTAAATCAAAGGGTATTATTGCTATCCACAACTGTACCTTAAGTTGAAATTTACTCAATCTAGTTTTACTATTTTACCTAGCACAAATAGGTTTTTCAACAAATGTGCAAAATTTAGGATTAATGATGTAAAAATATGATTTTGGAAGAATCGTGTAAGAAAAATTAAAGTAGATATTGCTCAATTGCCGAAGTACTATAAGCATTAAGTAACATAACGCCAGTTAATATAACGGTTTTAGTGTGGTATCTACAAACAAATCATCAATAATGCTATCAATTACACATGATTTTACCCAACACTGAGCTTTGTCTATCGTCATCATTACGACCCTCAGGTTTCGTATATTCTACTTTTTATAACATGAAATAATTAAGTCACTTGAAACTTTTGTCCCTCAAAATTTATTTAATACACATTTTAATGGAATAGCGATTAAAATTAAACTTAGTAATTAAAAAAATAAAACAATAATATTCTGAAGTTAACAGAAAACTCTGTCGTGATTGAACCACAAACCTTCGTTTATACAGGAATAACAAAAACAATATATTCGTCAACCATTTTGAGGATTCATAATGGAAACAACAAATGCACAACGGGTTTACATTCCATTGTTTCAAATTAAACATTGGTCGCTGCATAGTACCTATACTTCACCACTAGTCCGGAAAGTGATCCATTTCGGAGCAAGATATTGTTTTACGTAGCAGGCGAAGACGAGCGGTAAAAACTATCGAGCCCCGAAATGGGCTTTCCGGGTATACTTGTATTGTACTTGAAACAATACTGAACAATACTTTACATCACAATTCAATTAATAAAAAAATATAGTTTTAAAGGAGAATTATTCGTAATTTTTTCATCAGTAGACAAACTAAACAAAGCCAGAATTCAAAATTTAATTTGTTTTGAAGTCGCTGATTGTTGCTGTACGGGGAAAGTCTGTTGACGTACGATAAAGAATTGTTTTCCTTGGACCGAAAGTAATGTTTATGTACTGAAAAAAACAGCTGTCCGTGAATAGTTTTATCTGTTTGGAAATTGACGACTTTCGAAAGCCTCAGCTGTACGGAAATTAGCTACTTTCAAATAAAGAGTGATGAAAAATACTTAACTATTGACTGACTACTGAAATACCTGAAAATAGTTTGTCCAGGTAACCAAATAATCTAGCTGCACCTTTTCAGTAACAGCGACAGCTTTGGTAGCCTGCATAGAATTGGCTACCACTGGGAATTGCCGACCAAAGAAAATATAAACAACTTATGAGCTCATCTCTTGTAGACAGGCTACTTCACTAGTGGCATTTCAGCTATTTTCTTTAGAAAGTACAATAATTTCACTAAACATTCTGGAACTCTTGATCGATGTTTTAATAAAGAGCTTACTAGGTATTTTACCGTCATAGTATTTCAATTCCTTTACCTGGATTATGATTTGTATACACCAGACAATTAAAGTCAATTTTTCCATTGGTTGTAAAAGTCCTCGCATCCTCACCTACTTTGTAAAAATCGGAGAATCTTTCTTTTGTACTGCCAAGAATTCCCCTGACTTCCTTTAACCTTCTTGTACCACTTCGTTTAATGTGATATAATATGTATTTTGACATTTAAAATTATACTTTTAAGACTGAGATTAGATTGCATTATGTTTTCTTCGTGGATGTTTACATCTCCCTACGCATTTGACAAATATTGAATTCACCGGACCTAATAGTTAATAGCTGACTGTTTTCAATGGCAGATTCCGATCAAAGAGGAAAAAAATAGATGTAGTACCTTGAGATAATTGCTTTGCGGGAAACACCAAATTTGAAAAAAAGTGCTCTTAAGCCACTCTCTATATCACTTTACACCGAAAATACCCGGAAGCTGCAAACTGATATTTTGAAGCCTAACCGTCTACTAACCATGCAGAGTTTATGATTAAACTAGACAACTGACCACTCCAGTGTTGGGGTCCTTGGCGCCGTTGCTGAAGGTGGACGCCAGGGTGGAGGAGCAGCTCTCGTCGTAGTGGGCGTTCTGGCCGTCATTGATGGCCGAGTTGATGGAGACTGTCCACATGCTCGCTGCGTACCCGTCACAGTTGCAGTCATCGTCCTCGCCGCCATCACCGCTCGCCCACACGTAGATGTTGCCCAGTCCGTTCCTGCCCTGTACATAGAATAGATAGTTAGAACTGATGGTAACTGTCCACATGCACACTGCGTACCCGTCACAGTTGCAGTCATCGTCCTCGCCGCCATCACCGCTCGCCCACACGTAGATGTTGCCCAGTCCGTTCCTGCCCTGTACATAGAATAGATAGTTAGAACTGATGGTAACTGTCCACATGCACACTGCGTACCCGTCACAGTTGCAGTCATCGTCCTCGCCGCCATCACCACTCGCCCACACGTAGATGTTGCCCAGTCCGTTCCTGCCCTGTACATAGAATGGAGAGTTAGAACTGATGGTAACTGTCCACATGCTCGCTGCGTACCCGTCACAGTTGCAGTCATCGTCCTCGCCGCCATCACCGCTCGCCCACACGTAGATGTTGCCCAGTCCGTTCCTGCCCTGTACATAGAATGGACAGTTAGAGGTAATTGAGACTGTCCACATGCTCGCTGCGTACCCGTCACAGTTGCAGTCATCGTCCTCGCCGCCATCACCGCTCGCCCACACGTAGATGTTGCCCAGTCCGTTCCTGCCCTGTACATAGAATGGACAGTTAGAGGTAATTGAGACTGTCCACATGCTCGCTGCGTACCCGTCACAGTTGCAGTCATCGTCCTCGCCGCCATCACCCCTCGCCCACACGTAGATGTTGCCCAGTCCATTCCTGCCCTGTACATAGAATAGATAGTTAGAACTGATGGTAACTGTCCACATGCACACTGCGTAAACGTCACAGTTGCAGTCATCGTCCTCGCCGCCATCACCGCTCGCCCACACGTAGATGTTGCCCAGTCCGTTCCTACCCTGTACATAGAATGGACCGTTAGAGGTAATTGAGACTGTCCACATGCTCGCTGCGTACCCGTCACAGTTGCAGTCATCGTCCTCTCCACCATCACCGCTCGCCCACACGTAGATGTTGCCCAGTCCATTCCTGCCCTGTACATAGAATGGACAGTTAGAGGTAATTGAGACTGTCCACATGCTCGCTGCGTACCCGTCACAGTTGCAGTCATCGTCCTCTCCACCATCACCGCTCGCCCACACGTAGATGTTGCCCAGTCCATTCCTGCCCTGTACATAGAATGGACAGTTAGAGGTAATTGAGACTGTCCACATGCTCGCTGCGTACCCGTCACAGTTGCAGTCATCGTCCTCTCCACCATCACCGCTCGCCCACACGTAGATGTTGCCCAGTCCATTCCTGCCCTGTACATAGAATGGACAGTTAGAGGTGATGGAGACTCTCCACATGCTCGCTGCGTACCCGTCACAGTTGCAGTCGTCGTCCTCGCCGCCATCACCGCTCGCCCACACGTAGATGTTGCCCAGCCCGTTCCTGCCCTGTACATAGAATGGACAGTTAGAGGTGATGGAGACTGTCCACATGCTCGCTGCGTACCCGTCACAGTTGCAGTCGTCGTCCTCGCCGCCATCACCGCTCGCCCACACGTAGATGTTGCCCATCCCGTTCCTGCCCTGTACACATAATGCATATTTAGAGTTGTTGGAGACCGTCCACATGCTTGTTGCGTACCCGTCATAGCTGCACTCGTCGTGAGATATAACTGCGTGAATTACGTATTTTTTGTTGAATTTTACATGCATATAACAAAGCCTTAATATTTTGGCCTGTAGGCCATCCCGAGCGTCGTTGCCCCGATCGCTAGCGATGGAACGCCCCCCCCTCCCCCAATCAACAACACATCTAGCCTTCTCACTCACTCAGCTCTACCCCTTTCTCTAAAATTCTTTTACCTCGCTCTACAAATTTGTGCGATACTATGCACGGTCCGATGTCTTGTTCGGGGGAAG
This sequence comes from Neoaliturus tenellus, assembly GCA_030545055.2. Classification (NCBI taxonomy): domain Eukaryota; kingdom Metazoa; phylum Arthropoda; class Insecta; order Hemiptera; family Cicadellidae; genus Neoaliturus; species Neoaliturus tenellus. The sequence continues at coordinate 32,996 of JAQYXR010000374.1, forward strand.
GTTCAGATAAAAGTTACCTCCCTGCACGGTGTAATGTCTGATTTGATGCTCAGCCCAATGTACGATCCGAAGCAAAGTCCTGCAAAAAGTCTCCGCCTTAAGGTTTTTTTTGTGATTGGAACTCCTACAGTTTTCAACCGATTTTCAAGATTTTGGTTCAACGGATAGACTCCTAATGTTATGAAAATCCGTCATAAAATTAAGGCAGTAATAATAATTGAAACTTGCTGTATTTCCGTTAGAATAACATTAGGGTTTGGTTGACAATTTTAAAAATCTGTTAAAGAACAGCAGTAAATAAATAAGTGTTTTTAATGATAATCACAATATTTGATTGGTCATGTGTAAGTAATTTAGAAATAAAGTTATTAATAAACGAGTTTAAATATTGTAGTAAAGAGGATGTATATGAATTTTAACTTTTTTATCAATATCCAAACTAAATTGCTCGGTTCCGTGCAGCGTGCTTGAAACATCTATAGGGATCTTGAGAATGTTCTGCAAGGTAAGCTATTATTTATCTGTCGGGATGAAGATAAATATGTGACCGTAAATTAAGGTCAGCCTCAAGAGGGTTGGTGGTGTACTAATGGGGTCTGTGTGTTCTCAATCACACCCTGTGTTGTATTGGCGCCACCGATGTCAAGGGTTTGATGGTGAGGGGGTGGGGGGCGGTCAGATATTGGCTTACAGCGCGGCTCTCCGTTCATCGGTAATATCACAGTGTTGTGCATTTGTGACAGCTGTTTTCAATAAATGTAGGGTAGCATCAACAATGAGTTGTATCATTCTAATGGGTTTATGCATAGTAATCACTTTGCTCTATAGCTTCATATCATGTTGATTTTGTACAAATCATACAAATCTTTCATGTTTTAACTTATTTGTTTGAAACATATGACAAAAACTTCTTATGCTGTAAAACCAAGGATATTTTTTTATGTTCCTTAAATTTTTATTGGTTTTTATGTATTCTTTTGCAAAAAATAAATTTTATTTCGATTTGACTTAATTCTTTCTGTGTTTGAGTCTGACTCTTACATATCTTTCAGAAGCTGCCGTTAGTCGTTTAAATGCAGCATTAAACTGAAGTGTAATTTTAAGTAATGACTTATAAAAAATTTTGAAGAAATATTTCACGTTTTTTTATTATTGTAACTTGAGAAAAATGTGAATTTTAATTTTCACCTCCATTGTTTATATTTACCGTCATTATTTTGTTATCTGTTCGTTCTATTCTTTACACTACAACCAAGAAAACTATATTTTAAATTTAGATTAGATTGCTTCCTTCGTATTTTCCCCTATACTGAAAAAAAACATGTAAAAACATTTAAAGACATTTGATGCTGAGCAAACAATACTTAAACCATACTTTCTACTTAAAGTTATTTCAGGTCTTTGAATTAAACATACAGTAGACTCCCTCTTAACCGGCCATCTCGGGACCAGGCCTCGGCCGGTTAATGATTAGGCCGGTTAAACCGATAGTAGTGTGAAATTGTTGGTGCTGGCCCAGTTCAAGGTCACCTGAGGGATGACGTCATCGAGGTCAATGACCTCACCGATGACGTCATCGATGACGTCATCGATTGCGTCATCGATGACGTCATCACTAATGACGTCATTTCTATGACGTCACACCCATGACGTCACAGAAATGACGTGCTGATGACGTCATCACCCCTTACGTCATCAAAATGACGTCACCGACGCCACTAAGGTCAAGGTCACGCCGAAACTTAAAATTTTTTAGCACTTTTGCCGTTTCTCGCACTACGCTCCGAGTTTCAGTCCGAGTCCCCGTGACCTTGACCACTTGGAGCGAATTTTCGACGAGAAACGGCAAAAGTGCCAAGTTAAACTCGAGTTTATGACATGACTCTGCCTAAATGGGCAATCGGTAATCCCTCAGGTGACCTTGAACTAGCACAACACCCCCAATTTCATATTACTGTGACCTTGAAAACCTAACAACGGAGCGCCGACACCGATGCGCACCCCACGACAGCCACCGAGTGACTGACCGTCAGGCTCTGTGTACTCTAGGTATATGGGGAAGTGGAGGGGGAAATCTCAAGGTCATCCAAATGGAGTTTTAAAAAAGTTGAAGAGTAGAAAGACTACTCTTGTGCTTCCTGGGCGACTTCATCAATTTCCAACAGATCTGTAAGCCAATCCGATCTGTAGCGGCAGGAGTCCAGAAAACAGGTGCACCACCCATCAGGTTGTCCGTAGCACTTCCGACAATTGGTAAGATTGGAGAAGTGAAATTTAATACACCGCTGCGGACAACAAGTATAAAAGTATTTGGATTTGTAGATTTTGAAAGTTTGTAGTACCGGTGGTGGCAGCTGTTGGTTCTTGCATCTACACCTGCAACATCCGAAGCATTCACATTGCCGGCAGGCCAGCCCATCCACTTGCCACTTTGGTAAGAGGAAACACTTATCCTCACAGCAATAGGTTGTCCCCGTCTCTTCCTCCCAAAGCTTTTTTGCACAATATGTGACGCCTTGTATCTCCAAACACCTATGCTCGCAACACGAGATGCGCTTACTTTCCATAGTTGGTGTTTCTTTGACGAGGGAGCACGATGAAGTGATGCTGTGGTCAGTGGGAATGGGGTTTATATAAACTAAGGTGAGTGGAGGGGGAAAGGTCAAGATCATCCAAATGGAGTTTTAAAAAAGAAAAGAGTAGAAAGACTACTCTTGTGTATCTATAGCGATTTCATTGATAGTGAGTGCTTCTGTATGCCAAGTTGATCTGTACTGACAGGCTCCTAAATAATGTTTGCAAAAACCTGCAAAATGATTGTTGCACAATTTGCAGCCAGTTAGCTGTTTTAGTGTGAATTCAATGCAACGTTCAGGGCAACAAGTGTACTTATGCCCTCTCATCTGGTACACATGGAATGTCTTCAACTCTGGTTTCGGCTTCTTCCAAGACTTGCACTTACACATGCATTGACCAAAAGCTTCACATTTTCTACACGCCAGGCCATCCGCAACATCAATGTCATTTGACCATGAAAAATATTTCTGTTCGCAACAGTAGTTGAGTTGACTCTCCATGTTGCTGTGGTGAAGGTGCGCGATGAAATGATGCCGCAGTCATTGAGAGTGCACCTTAAATAAACTCAGTGGAGGGGGAAAGGTCAAGGCCATCCAAACGGAGTTTTAAAAAAGATAACTAGTCGTCCTCCTCCTCCTCGTCCGTTGTACTTAGAGAGCTGTCAGACGAAGAGCCCTGTGCAGGTGCTCCCCAGATGAAAAACAAATCAATTTTAAAACGAAGACCAGGATCTTGCATCATCAATTCCTTTAATTTGTCACATACTAAGTCGACCTTGTGTAAGGTGTCAACAACAAGCTTCCAATTTGTTGGCTCAATATAGCTTGTAGTAGAGTCTGCCTCGCTGATAACCACATCCTCCGGCCGTATTGGAGTGTAAAGATGTGTAAAGTTCTTCGGCTGTAGCTGAGGCTCAGGCTGGCTGGAAGTGGAAGGTTGAGTGTGGACCCCTGTCGCATCGAAATCCATAGTCATTCTACATTCAATGTTGGGGTTTTCGTTTAATACATACACCAATTTCTCATGCAACATATCCACTTCTGCCGAGTCTTGCAGATGAACATTCCAGGAAAATGGCCATTCTTCATCCGTAGTGGAGTCAACTCGAGAAAGAGTGCTGTCCGCCATGATAGCTAAGCAAGGAATGATGTGGGCTACAGACTGTGGTAACAGTATTGAAAAGTAGAGGGGGTAAACCAAAAGTATGTGGAGGGGGTATTTTCAAGGTCATTTAATTTGGGTTTTAAAAAAAGGAAATAGTGGAGGGGGAATTCTCAAGGTCATCCAATTTGGGTTAAAAAAAAAGGAATGAAGGTTACTCCTCTTCAGCCTCGTTGTCCCCCACATCCTCATTAGCCTCATCTTCATCAACGTCAGACTCGCCGTAAGGGTAGATCGGGGACATCGGCGAATATTGTGGAGATTGTTGACCGTTGTTATCGTCCCCTTGCATTCTAACTTGGGACCAATCATAATTTAAATTCATTTGTATTATGATCCCAGGGTTGTCCCGCAGTATTTCTTTCATCCGTTCGCAAATTGTTTCCAAATAGTGTACACTATCGATCGACAGTGTCCAACCCGTACTTGTACCGACATCAGTAGTGGAGTCAGCTTGGCTGATGGTGTTGTTGTCTGCCATGGTTGCTTGTCGGACAAGGAATGACGGTTGATGTGATGCTCATGCAGGAACATGGTGAAGTGGTGGGGGGTGTGGTGGAGTAGTGGGGGAATTTTCAAGGTCATCCAAACGGAGTTTTAAAAAAAGGAAAACTTACAAAGTAACATTGAAACTTTCCAATTGATGGTGGCGAGCGTTTTCTTCTGCAACCTTGCCGACACATGTGACTATGCCATACAGTATGAAAAGTACAACCATAATAAGGCCGAACAATAAAAGATAGCCGTTGACTATCATGATATTTTCTGAGTGTATCTGCTTTCTTCGTATCGCCCTCTCCTGCATCCTCTTCTCCAACTCGTGGACGAAGTCACAGCAAACGTGAGGACATGTTTTATCCGTTGGTAGGTTTGCCATTGTTGATGTTGTCGGTTTGGCTGTTGAAGATGGAATGAGGTTTCCAATTGTGATGTGCCATGTACATCAATAGTCAAGTGGTGGGGGTAGCAAAGCAGTGGAGGGGGAAGTTTCAAGGTCATTCAAACCGTGTTTTAAAAAAAAACCTATCTTGTTACTGAGCTAATATGTCAGTAACAAGATAGGTGTTTTTGCTCTTTTACTTCTTTAATATAATGAAAAAATAAACATATTCTACAATGGTTAGAACAAGAAATACAACTTCTAGTCAGCTAAAGTAATCTAAGTTGTCCGGCTCGGTCTTCATAGACGTCGGTGAGGAAGCTGTCGAGGAGTGTCCAGGCTCTTCCTTTGCCTGCCGGGTGTTCCGTAAATTGCAAGCGTAAACTTGCACGTTCATACGGTAGCCTCGTGCCACCATCAGCTGCAACTCCTTGTACAAGTCGTTTAGCTCCTGCTGAGTCTTGATGCTCACCTCCTCGTAACTTGCGCAACTGACGTTCAGAGACATCCTGATGTTGCTAGGTTGGCTGCTGGAGTAGAAATGAAGCCGAGGCACAGCGTTTGGAGGTACATGAAAAAGTGGTGGGGGTAACGGTGGTGGGGGTATGGAAGATCCAATTAAACACTTCTAAACTTTTTCCATCGATACAATGGGATGGAGCAAATAGCACAGGTGTCCTTGTAGTTTTCAAATCTAAACATCGGTGCTAGAAATCCGAACTGTTTTCTACCACCTTCCTGTACGAACCGTCGAAGGTCTCTGACGGCAGCATCGCCACAAGACCTACAAAACTTTTCCCCGTCTTGGAACCTATACCAGGAGTATCCCGAATACCCTCTATTATCTTTCTTGTACTCTTCGATATCCTGCTTTACTGTTATAGGGATATTATCTTGTAAAGCCGTCTGGAATAAAGATGCGTCAGTTATAACTCGTTGTAAGCAAAGCTCGTACAAGGTGCTCATCGTTTGCTAGTTGGCAACAGACTGACCGTGTTTCGCATCCAAGCAGGTTTGAATCCTAGTGTGGTAGTGGGGGTAATTACGGTAGTGGGGGTAATTGTGAAATGCAAAGGTCAAAGGTCAAGGTCACTCGCGAAGTTTAAAAAAAATGCAACATATCAATAAGTGACAAACTTCACATATTGATATGTTGCATTTTTTGTTTTCTTATTTTTTTTTTGTCTTTTATGATTTATTTATAAAACATTACAATAACATATGTACAACATTAAAACTTAAATCTAACACTGCTGCTTGTCGGCAATGTGGATGGTCAACTCTGTAGAGTTGCTACCTGTGCAGCCGTGGGACACCAGGTATAGACAGCCGGGTTGAATAGAGCGAAGGTCCTCGTTTTGTAGAAGATGGACGAATCTCTTGGGCAGGTACACCTGGAACTTGGGCTCATCCCCCGGAGTAAACGGTGCCTCGCTGAGACTGCAGCAGATGGCTTCCCCAACTGTAGTCTCCATCTTCTTCATAGCATGGATTATGTAGTGCTTTTCATCTTTTAGTTCAGAGCACTTCTTCACAGGTAATATTGTTGACTTGGAGTGAGCATTGAACTGCTCGACCAAAGTTTGAAGGAACTGGTGAGATGCCATGGTCTGGTTACAGATCGTCTTCTTGCTCGGAGATGTTGTCGTCTCGGAATCTCGAGTAATACTCATGCCAGGTCCCGGTCTGCTTCTCACTTATATACTCTCCGTTACCCCCACCACTCCCCACTTCCCCACTTTGAAGGTAAGAGGCGAGTTTATAGGCATTTTTCAAAGCGCAATGTCTATCTTTATCATGTTCTGGGCTTTTTGTACAAATACATATTGTTTCCAGCATGTATTGATAATTCTTATCCAATTCCACATCACTAACCGGAACATGAGTAAATCCTTCGATCCATCTTTTCTTTTCCAGCCCCTTTGTGTAAATATTGGTAAACTTGTCTGAAAAGTGATGCATAATGTGATACAAGTCCGTGTAACTTGTAAAACCATCATACCAATCGATATGAAGGAAGTGTTTCGAAATCCATCTGTTGGTAGTAGAGGCTTTACTAGTTAAAGACGAATAAGAACATGGTGGTTTAAATAAAAACGAATAAGGAACACTTGTATTCATGTCCAAAAACACAAGTTCTTTTATAATGAATCTATCATCATTACCACGAAACGCTTGAAACTCAATAATACCAGGCTTGGACTTTACTTGTTCTTCTTCTCCCTTGTCCATTTTGAAGGTCACACGTCTGCTCATTACGAAGTCAGGAGGTCAACTGATTTCCACACCACGGTAGGTACTACTTTTATACCAGGCCGTACAGTTGTTGGCGCGTTGGTGTATATTTAACGTGGGCACCGTCCCCAATAGGCCTAACCCCACAAAATGTTGGTTATTGTTTTAAAAAACTAACCATTGTCATTTAAGTTTCCATCTTTATATTTTCCTTGTTTTCGTTTTCATCACTAACACTTGATTCTTCTCCTCCATCTTCTTCTTCCTGTTTTACTGATTTCTTATGTAGTTGAGCGTACTTTTCCAATTGTCTCCACATCTGTACTTCATGAGGAACTCTATTAAATATAGAAGTATCCACAGGTCCGTATAATATAGGTGCGTCCGGTTGTTTATCCAAAGTGTCTTCCAGATAATCTTTAATAATCGAACTTGAAAACACCAGTTGTCTCAAATATCTTGTTATAGATTCAGTCGCACAAGTTAAAATAAAAAACTCCTCTCGATTAAGTTGAATTTTGTTATCATGTCTTGTTGTGTCTCTAAACCTCAGCTGATGATCACCACGTTGTTTAATAATATCGATTTCCACATTTGAATCTAAAAGTCCTACTCTTGTCTTTCTTCCAAACATGTTACTACTTAAATAGCATTCTAGCAGATGCAAGTGTTTCATAAATGATTCCCAAGCACTGTCCGTAAACAAAATCATTTTTGGTCCATGAGTTAAAATTACAGTAGGGGAATAATCTGTCGATTTCATAACACCGATTAAAACACTTTTGTCCAAACTGGAAGAGATTGGGTAAAATATTCGCAAAAATACCTCACTCAATATGTTTGGAGAAATATTATCTTCAATATCCCTTTTTCTCTTTTGTATATTCTTTCTTCTTTTACCTTTTTCTTCAACATTATTACTGGCGTGAAGTTGTCCGCAAACGTTTTGTTCACCTCCTTCCTGGTGACCTTGAAGATCTAAAAACTCAGATATCTCCTTCTCAATATCTACCACATTTTCAGGTGTACCACTAGGAGAAGCCATATTGAATACGATGCTACCCATACAACAGTAGGCAACAAACTGATGAGGAGCGGCCTGTACGCTCTGCTTTTATACTCGCGGAATGGAACAAAACCGGTTTTTACAATACATTTTTAACAATTCCAGTTAAAGGTGTGTATGTTACTATTTTATCATGTAGAATTAAACAGTATGCAGTTGTATTAGCCGGTATAGCGGCGTTAAATTCCATTTCTATTTTTATATCCACACTTGATGATTTTACAGATTCATTTTGTTTAGAACAATCGATTACAACTATAGGGTAACCATCTAAGAATTTTTCTGGTGATAGTAAAGGTGCATTTGTTTTACCGTAATATGAACTTTGGAATCTTGCATACATATCGTACAATATGCTGTACTTTTTATTAGCGAATGACACATTTAAATTGTCGTATGGGAAAAATTGTGAATTTAAATAAACTTTAATATTTTTTAAGTCACAATGATCAAATTGGCCTGCATGTTTGGTGATGGTGTCCCTTCTACCTGTTTGTAAACCAAATATAATATACCTGGCTCGTTCCACATAATTAGATGTTTTAACAGTCCAAGTGTGACGATCCGTAGTTGGCAAGCTGGGATGTTCATGGAATTCCCAACTTCTAAAAGGAATTACAATATCACGATCAGCTTTTAACTTTCTTAATAGCAGCATCCTATGCTCGTCAGCTAATTTAACATGTGGAACTCTCCATACAATTTTGTCTAATGTTAATTTCCATTCTAAGTCTGCATCCGTTGTACCGTCTGCAGCTTTAATAATGTCTTTATCGTTTGAAGATCTCAACAAAACTAATTCTTGTTTAACATTTAATATTATCTTTCTATAGTCTTCAGCAAAACCAAGCAACAAACGTAATGGAATATGAAAATCAAAATATCCCTTTGCATCTGGACTGATTGTGTCATTTGTAGGTAAAACCCATCCTGCAGGTTGTAGTAAGTTTGTTTCATTAGGTGATATAGATGTTAACCCCTTTAAAGTTGTTGCAATACCTACTTTTTTAGTGGAATCAACTGTTACACCTGATATTTCGTATCTAATTTCATCAAATAGGAAAGCCATTGGATTATTTATAAATGGAACCTTTGTACCAGTAGTCTTACCATCCTTTTTAGTAACTTTCCCTACAATATACAAGTAACTTTCACATGGTAGTGTGTAAATGTCTTGATTTTGTATGGGGATGCGAATTTCATCGTTATTGTTTAATTTCGATGAAGTGTAAGGGTTGTGGGTGTGATATTCTTTTTCCCATAGTGTTTCGTCGAATGTTGGACCCTGTGCTATATCCAGTATATCCATAATCGGTTAATTTTAATCCAATTCTCTCTAAGAAACGAATGTTCTCACGTGTTAACTCCTCCATAGCTGAAGAGCTACTAATGCGGTTTCCCGTAGGTTGTTCGCTTTTAAATGTTAAACCCATGATTTTGTATTAAAGTGTAGATTTTAAATGTAATCTAACCGTAATAGGCTCTTCTCTGAAGTCTACCAAGTTACCGTCTTGATCCAACACGCTCAACACGATGTCTGAAATGAAAGTGGTGTTCAGTGGTAGATATACCAGGTTTTGTGGCTTTTCAACAATTTTAAATCCAGGTGGTACACTTGGGTAAAATGTATGTATGATATGGGTGTTAGCCCCATCCCTGTAAGCTCCTTGTATAATGTTACAAGTTATGTCTATACTATTGACTTTTAATATTGTTACTGTTTTCTTACCGGAATGTGTTATATCTGGTTCTAAAACAGGCTCATCGTTGGAAAATCCTAATAAATCACCAATTGAGTTTGGTTGAGTAAAATCTATATAATATTTGGAAGTAATTTCAGCTTTCATCGTATTATTATTACCTTTTAATGTTATATTGTCTTTTCCCATTTTAGTTTGCAAAAATTCATTTATATGATCAATTTCATAAGAACCTGTGGGTAACCTGCACTCTTGTAAGTTTGTAAATTTCCCACTGGCATCTTTCCCCTTATAATAATGCAATACATTATTTTTACCTTCCGTAACATTGGGAATAGAGTTGTAAGTTGTAAAATCCAATAGTGCCGCCTCCCAAAATCTTCCTTTTTGCAAGCGTAACGCTGGAAACAGGATACTTCGTAAAGTGGACGATTTTCCTGTTAATGACACCGTATAGGAAGACATCTCAATAATGACTGATACTTTTAGCTAGAAATTTAAAACATAAATGGCCGCATATTGAAGTATTATCAGGTTGTTCTCTTTTATAGTTATAATATATGTTTTTAGCAGATTTAAAGTAATTTTGAAGTTCTTTTGGTGGTGGCAAATTACCAAAACTATCAAAATAATATACATTGTTATTTAGTTTCTTATAACAAACCCAATGGGTGCCAGGGCCTTCAGTATTATCCAAATTTACAATTCCAGTCTCATTTTGCCACATTTTCTTTGGTAAACTGTTTCTCATGAATACTCCGCGGAAAAATGGAATTTTTAAACAGGAAATATATTTAAATAATTCAACATTAGTTAACGCTTTATGTGGTATAACCAATTGATTTCTTTCATTTAATACGCACGATAAGGTCTTAGGTAAAGACCTGCCCCGTTTTTTACCATTGACCACACGGAGGACTTCTTCCTGCCTTTTCTGGTAGATCTTCGTCTTCTTCTTATATTTCCTCCATGTTTTCTTGTTGTGGACTTCCTTTTTACCCTTCTTCTCCTCCTTCTTCCACCTCCTACTGCTGTTTTAGCCTTCATATCTGCTGTTACTGCTAAAGCTGCTGCTTTTTCTGCTATGCTAGCGTCACTTGATTTTACTCGTTGCCAAGCTATGTCCGCAAGCTTTTTGTCTGCAATCGACCTGTTTTTTGAATCGGCAAACGTGGAATATGCGATATCGTGTTCTTTACAAGCTTGATCTAACTTATTTATGCCAGGATCGCCTCTTTCCAGTCGTTTTTTCAATTTAGTTCCTAGTCCGCAATACTGATAACCTCTAGGTATATGGAATTCGTATGGTAATGCGTCTATTGCTCTATTTACAATGGATCCTACTGGAAGTCGTTTTAAAGCTTTACTTAACAGAGAAACAGCTGTGGACGTGATCCCACCTCCTTTCCTTACAGTGTCACGATATGGACTGATGTACTGGAACGTCATTATTGTCCTTTTATAATCAAAATGTACAACTTATGTGTTACCTCTATGACGAGTTGGACATAAATAAAATCGTTTATTGTGATCTTATATTAAATATCAATATCACCCCAATCTGATGATCTAAATTTTTGCGTATTAGGGTTAATAAAGTATTTATTAAAAATTTCCCTTTTAATCCAACCACCTCTAGAGGATTCAGCAAAAGTATTATGACTCGTTTTTCCTTGAAGAATATCCGATGTAAAATGGTTGTGTAAATCAAATAACGCATTACCTAAAACTTTTACAAGAAAATTAACAGTGACGGCATTATCCACATGTTCAGGGTCTTTAAGGTCTGTTATACGTTTATTATTACAAGTATACACTTTACTATCCTTTAATGATGTTGTGATGGTTTGTCCTACAGTTGCAGCATCATTTGGATCTCTTCCATTATGCAAGTTTTTTATTACTTTATTATTACATGTAAAAAATCTAAAAGAATGATCTGGATCTAGATGTACGGTTTGTGATAAAGCAGCTGCATCTTGAGCAGTATAACCCAATCTCATATTTGATACCCCTTTACCCATGCAATCCCAAGCATTATTTTTGTATGTTAATAAATTAAATTTTTCATTACCTTGAACAAAGTCATCCCCTTGCTTCGATACTACTTGATCTTGTTTTACAAAAGAGGTTGTTTCTTGTTTTAAGGTTTCCATCATTTGACCCACTGTTGCACCATCTGATGGCGCCGAACCATCTTTAACATTTGCTAAACAATTATTAAAACAATCTATAACCCCTACATCACGTATGATACCATGATCTTTAATATATTTTAGATTTACAGCATCGTTTTCAGTTTTTGGATAACCTATATCATTAATAACAAATTTATAAAAAGAAAATCCATCTTTTGTCTTTTCAGGTATCAAGGAATGTAAATAGCGTCTATTTACGCTGTCTTTTGCATCTTTAGGGTCATCTACGTTGGATATACGTTTATTGTTAGCACTATACGTTTTCCCATTGAATTTTAACGTATTTTTTAATTCAGATGACAAATAACCTTTGTTTATTGCATCACCGTTTTGATTTGGTTTACCAACGTTGATAATTCTATGATCTTCTGCATCATATGTGTTATTTTGTAGTCTTAATGTTGGTGATATCTTTTCCTTTAATATTTTTAAATTTATTGCATCATTTTCGTCTGTAGGATCTTTTATGTTTTTTAACCTTTTATTACTAATATCATAATCTCCTTCAGGTGTTTGTGGTAAACCAGCACTTCTTTTTAAACTATTCGCATAATATAATCCATCTGAGGAATACCGTCCGAACTTGTCGACACTCATGGTGCAACTGAATAGTAATCTAGGGAGTAACGCATTTTTATGAGATTACCCCACGGTTTCGGAGTTCATCCACTAAAGCCACCCATTCGTTTTCCAATCCAGTATGACCCGCTTCTTTAGCTTCATGTATTAGTTTCATTCTATCCACCAATTTATTGATATTATTGTAATAAATCACATTTGTGTTATATAGTTTCTTCATTAAACCTGTACCTGTAACAGACTTACTTCTTTTTCTTCGTTCCTGAGCACTTACATCCAAAGTGGATGCGATAAATCTTCGTTTTACAGGTTTTCTTTGTGTTAACGGCATTGTTTGTCTTCTAGTTGGTATTAACTTGGATACAAATTCTCTATATTTTAAAGACTTAGATCTAAAAGGAAGCTGGTCAGGTAAATACTTTCTCCTATATGCATTTGTCTGTTCCAAAATCTTTTTATATGCTTCCATGTCTTTTTCCTTTACTAACGATACTGAAGGCTTATTTTCAAATAATAATTCAAATAATCCCTTTGTGCCCTTATATCTTTGATCACCAACAACAATATTATCATGTTCGTCAACGTTTAACGGGCTATTACCTATCATTAAACCATCTTCTGTTAATCTCGCTCCATAACTATGGTAATTCTTATTAGGAATTGTTCCGAGTAACATTTTTACCATGTATTTCCTTCCTAAAGGTCCTTTGTTATGAATGTTTTCACCCAACAAGCTTATGTTTGACGGTCCTTCTCTTGCCTCTTCTCTTTTTTCCTCTTCACTAGCAGTTGGTGCTTCTTCAGGTCCCCTTTCACTATATCCTGGTGATTCTAGCTCTCTTTCAGATTCTGCTCCGGTAAAGCCACTATATGTAGAGGATTCCGGGTCTTCGTCACTAAAACCTTCATATTTTACACTTTCTCTTTCAAACTTTGTGATAGGTGCAATCGCATCTCCTTCCAATACAGGTTTAGCGAATTTTTTGTTTAATTGTTTTAAAGGTTCAGTAATAGGTTTAAAAGTAGATTCAAGGAATTTCTCCCTCTCGCTAATACCTAGTTTTAACGCTCTGTTTTTAGCCCGAATAGAATCACTAAGTGATTTTATTTCTTTTACTAATTTTTCTTGGTTAACCATGTTTGTAGCAAGACGTGTTGTACAACAATGAATGTTTTATACCATGTTCAATGTATTAATATAAATCTATCAAATCCTATCCTGTATCGACCATTGTTTAGCGGTTGTTCCTTCATAATTGTTAGAAACCCATACTTTTCAGCCCAAGCCTTTCCACATAACTCTTTAAATCGTTCAAATGTCATATCCGCATTTACATGATCAAAATATATATGTTTTAGGTTGGTTTCGTCCTGTTTAAATACAATTAACATGTTTGCATTGTCTCTAATGAGTTGTTTCGGTATTTTTCTGTAAGTTTGGCCAATATAAATACTATCTATGTTGTTATGTCGACCCATAGCGAAGTAATTTCTTATTGTGTTTTGGTTTTCACAAGATACATCGTCAAATATGAACACGGAGAATGGTTTAGCTTCTTGTGGTTGCATGACACTCTCACTTGCATTAAATTTTAGGTATTTAACTTCAGGCACATTACTTAGTATCTTTTCCAATAATTGATACTTTGGTTGTTGTAGTGATTTTGAAAATACATATAAATTTTTAAAACGTAATCCTTTAGGGTTTGTAATCAAATTGAATACTACATTAGTTTTTCCACAGTTGGAAGGTCCGGTAACCAGACAGCGCACGGTGTTTGGTAACAAATTGCCATGTTTCCCACTATTGAATTCTGAATTATCCACTGTGAGTTCATCTATATTATTAATAGTAAAACTCTCTTTTTGTGGTACTATCTCCATCCTTTGTAATGGTTCAACCTAAAATGATTCTCTATCGTTATATCAAATCCTTTTTAGGTATCCAAGAATCTTCCGTCTTATTAAATCCTAACCATCGTACTTTAACCTTATCTTTTTTCCGTTGCAACACCTTTTCAACTAAATATACATCGCCTACTGTTGATTTTAACATTTCATGTCCATAAAACCCTCCTTCAAGCAATTGTCCTTTATTATCCTTTAAAATATATGTCTCGGGTACTGTAGGTTGTACTTTGAATACAGTAAAGACCTCATTGGTCCAATTTGGCAGATATCTTTTACTGAATACACCTTTATATTTACTTATTCGCACTTTATCACCCACATTAAATTTTTTAGGCTTTAGTTTTTCAACTTTTGGTTTAGTATTCGTTTTTATACGTTTTAATACCAGTTTTTCATTTTTGCTAGTCACCTGGTTTGGTTTCATCCCAATAGTTCTGTGAAACTTGTTATTATAATCGTTTATAAGTTTCGGTAATATATCAATCCATATGTGCGATCCTCTGTTGGAAAACATTTTATACATTGCACTTTTTAAGGATCTGTTGAATCTTTCAATTATTGAGGCTTTTACCTCTGAATTGGTTGAATAATGGTTTATATTGTGTTTTTTCATTAAATTTGCAAATTCCTTATTAAAATATTCTTTTCCATCATCAGTTTGTAAATGTTTAATAGTATGTTTGTCTCTTTGTATAGCTATTTCCATTGCTTTTGTAACACTTTTACCACTTTTATCTTTTAGCGGTAAAGCATCTGCCATTTTTGAAAAGCAGTTAATAACAGTTAATATGTATTTATATCCTTTATTTTGTTTGCTATAAGGAATCATTTCTATTAAATCTGCTTGATATAAATCATTAATTCCTTTTATCACCGTATTTCTTCGTGGAAACTTTCTTCTTGCAGGTTTATGAAGTTCGTTGACAATTTGTTGCTTCAAGTCCTTCATATTGCAGGTTTCAATGTTTGTTGTATCACATGTATAATCACAATGAATGTTGTTTTAAATATTCACATCATTTATATGGGTCAAGGTCATCCAAACTTGTGTTAAAAAATGGGGAACACGGCGTTGGACTTGCCGTGTTCCCCATTTTTTTACGGAAGGAAAAAGGAATAAGGTCGAAGTTGTAGAAGGACGAAGAATAGGTTACTAGTTGATAGGGTTTAGAGAGTAGTGGCCAAAAGGAAGAGTGTGGATTTTGTCGGGCATAATGTGTCTTTTATCATCCCGAGCTGACAGTGCTTTTTTAATTTCGGTGACACTGTAGACTTGATGCTTGAAGCTTCGGATATTGTTGAATGTTGCTGATATTGTAGTATCTTCAAACAAACAAGTCTTGTAGTGGTCAAATGTCACGTGTTTTTTCAAATAAGATGTCTTCACTCCTTTTGCTTTCTTGACTGTCGGTGTGTTGTTCTCGTGGTACATCTTAAATGAATACAATTTCGCCATCAGCGCCACTATTTCTTCTAAAGGCATTCCATTTGCTTCATCTTTGAATTTTCCAATTACTTTTTTATTTTTTTCATTAAAATTTGGATGGTTCTTCGGATAGTCAGAAAAGTCGAAATCTTCTTTGTATGGAAAAGTCCTTAGGTCTTCATACATGTCCAAAGTCTTTATCCAGTAGATAAACGCGTCCGTATCCATGTATGCGACTCCAATGTTTTCCCTTCCGTAGTGTTTAACCATTTTGTTATAATAGAAATCATACATCAGGGTTTTACTTATGTCCAAAATCGACATACCTATGTATAACGGACGGTCCCTGACTATTGTTGTTTTCTTCATACTGACAGCGACTAAGTTTTCGTTTATAATCATGGATGTTCCGAAGTTTGGTTTTTGCACTAATTTTTCCAATTTCCTAGGATCACTCACTAATTTTACATTTTTGTGTTTTCTTTTGTTCTCCAAGGTCTTCCCAAAGATGGCGTTGTTCATTAATTTATAGAAGTCCTTTTCAAATGCTGTTGTCGCTGCAGCTCTTCTTGTAGTGTTGGAATCAATATATGGTTTCAACCAACAAGACTGGGTGAATTCAATTGCTCTATGAATTCTCACTATACGTAGACCCAATTCGAGAGCCTGTTGAACTACCCAGTAGTGAGCCACATAGCGATCTTTATTCTCCAAGGTCATCATCAATTTTGGCCATCTTCCTGTCGGTGAAACTTCAGTTTTGGCTAGGAGAGGCAAGTCGTAGTGATGGTCATGAAGGTGCTCCGGATATTCAAAATCACAGTCCAAAATATAGCCCTTTGGAACATTTTTCGGAATCTGTGAGATGTCACCGATGGCGGCCGGGTCAATCCATTTGAAGTCAGCGTAGGGAAGCGGATTTGACATTGCCCAACCATAAAGGTTGTTTGCGTCAAAGTAGCCAAGGTAGACCGATTGTTGTTGCTCGTCGAAGCCGGGGATGTACTTGTTGTTGGCTTTGACATGACGTGTTACAGCTTGTGTCAAACCGCCCCGTACACCAGATTCCATCATAAGCACCATATCAATATCCGTTAGAAGCTCCAGTCGACAGTTGGTTGACTTTAGCATAGCTTGCCATGCTAATCCTGGAGATGTGTACGAGTGTAGAGGGTCCAGTCCATAGGCGGAGAAGCAGGTGTTTCGAAATTCTTCCATCACATCGCACAGCAGAGTTACGTCCAATTTTATATAAAAGTCAGAATATTCCCCTAAGGTTTGAATGTTTAGTTGGTTCCAAACATTACAAGCATGATTGTAGTCTTCAACGGTGATTTCACTTTCGTTTAATTTGCTGTTGAAGGCTTCAATCGGTGGTCCGTAGCATCGGAGCTTTGCAGGCGTTTGCCCGAGCAACAGTTATGCTATGGAATGGTCGAGCAGGTCCACGAGTAGCAGGCAGGACGTTGGCAGCACGCCTTCTTGAAGAAGAGGAAGACCTAGAGTTGGAAGCCATGTTAAGATGTAGTATTCAGCTAAGCGGTACAAAGCAGAATAACCAAACTGCACATCAATACCCGTATATATACACTTATCAGTGGTGGGGGTACTGGCTAGCCTTGGTAAAGTGGGTCAAGGCCATCCAAAAACATTACCAGAACGGGGGATAGATCACTAAGTGGCATGTTAGTCCATTGCCACAGAGTGATCTATCCCCCCCTCTGTATTTCACATTCACGCACACATTCATACAAACACACAAGTCCCAGTCCAAGTCTTTACCCACACACCTATCCACTCTCATCCTCACTATCATCACTGTCCAACAGGCTTTCACACTTCCTAATTAGTTTCTCCCATTTACTCCGGATATGAAGTAGCTCACTGCGAGTATTCTCTAACATTCTGTCCCTTTCCTCTATCACTTCATTGTACCACTCGATGATGCTTGGCGAGGTCTGAGTTGATGCGTCCGACGTGGTTGGTTGAGAGGCTCCGCTGCTTCGCAACTCCTTCCTCACAGGACCAAAGCCGGAGAACCGGACACGACTTCTTGACGAAGGCCCCGATCGGATCGGCCCAACACCTGAGCCGGAGTTAGAAGCAGAAGCTGAAGCGTTGCCAGACATGGTACGAGACGTTCGGCTTAACAGTTGCAAGCTGAATGAGCGGGCAGTGGATTACCACTCCTATATATACCTATTTGTAGTGGTGGGGGGCAGGGCGGGGCGGGGTGGGGTGGGGGTGGGGGTGGGGGTGGGGGCGGGGTGGGGGAGGGGGTGGGGGAGGGGGCGGGGGCGGGGGCGGGGGCGGGGGGGGGTTAGGACTTCCAATAAATTTCCCTTAGTCTTCGCGGTCATCGGTTTTACATACCTTTAGCACACCCATCATTTTGGTTTCTTCAATACCTTTACACACCTCAAAAGCCCAAGCAAACAGCTCATCTATGTTGTTATAATTAATTTTTGTCCAGTGTTCATACATATGAGTTTGGTTGTTTATAATACATAGATAAAATGTAGACCCATCTCGTCTTATACAATACTCAACTTCCATTCTATGCCGATTTAGCACTTCCCAAGCATTGTGTTGATCTATCAAGAAGTCACCACCTTTGTAATTGTACCGTGACATGTTTACACGGAGTACAGAAACAGACTGAAGCAAATGAACGGCTCATACAAGCTTAGTAAGAGCATTAGAGTGGGGGGTATCACGTGATACACGACATTAATTGTAAGGTTAGCACTTTACTTTAAACAGTAATTTATATGGGTCAAGGTCATTCAAACTTTGAAAAATTTTTACCTCCAAACACTTGTAGCAACCTACAAGTGTTTGGAGGTAAGTTTTTATTTGTTTAAGATTTTTGTAACTTAGTCTTCACCCTCAAGGACACGGTTTGAGATTGTCCCAGTGACTTTACATCACCGCCAGGTTAAAGTATTATACAAGTCAAGTGTTTTTTTTTTTTTTTTACCTGACCTGTATAATACCCTCTCCCTTACTTTAAGAGGGTTAAGACTAAATTTGGAAAAATAATTTGGAAAAAGACTTTTAAATATTGTCCAACACAACCTAACAATTTTGATTTTTTTTTTTTTTTTTAGTGGGCCCATGTCCTAGTCCATTTCCCACACGGTTTGGCATCCTTCCCTTCGTATTAGATAGGCTTTAGGGATGAAAAATTCTCTTTGTACCATCCGAGGTGGTACTTGCATTGTACAAAGGTGGCCTTCACCTTTTACAACGATTTCTACTTTTTTATTACCTGCTCCATAGGTCTGACCAATAAAATAATATTTTTCATCAACCTTTAGCCTTCTAATATCCCGCGGTTGCGGGCCGTGGGGATGTCTGAACTTGAACGTTTTAGGCTTAATATAAAGAGTGTAGGGTTTGAATTGCCGAAATTTGACTGTACTTTTAAGGTGTCGTTGGCAGCGATCTCCTTCTGCACAGGCAAGATTCTGGCAACACAAAACCCCAAACTTACTTGACATCCAAGCGTAATCGCATTTCTTACCCTTGCCAGCAGGGGCTTTAACACGCTTACGTTTTTGTGTTGGACTCTTTAGTGGAGTGTCTTGGAGCTTCTCCGAATTAGGCTGGCTAGAAGGAATGGGGGTGGAAGGGGGTAGAAGGGGCAAAGATTGGTCAAGAGGAATGGAGCAAACAATTTTGGGTGGGGTAGGGGAACGTGTTAGGTCTATGGTGGGAAGTTCGGGGGAAAGGATGGATTTTTGAGGCGATTTGGATGGCAGGTCAATAGTGGGAAGTTCAGGGGAAAAGATGGATTTACGGGGTGGTTTAGTTGGTGTGGACGGCATGGGGGATATGGGTAAGGGACATTGGGATTTGGTATAGGATAAAATTTTCCGGGTTCTGCTGTAGGGAGTGATCCTCGACCTGGACGTCTCTTCAAAAACCGCAGACTCCGATCCTGAGTCCGATAGCAGAGAGAGTGCTGGAGAGGCTACCGGGACTCGACCTGACGACTTGACGATGAGTTCTCCTGACGATGGCGGTGCACCAGCCTCTTCCACTGTCGGCGGCAATGGGGACAGGCTGGGCATTGATGCGGGCTGTGGTGGCGGCGGTGGCGGCGGCGGCATCGTCAGGCAGCTCAGGATGTTTGCTGTCATCAGGTATTCCAGGATCGAAGTGGAGGATGATGAGGGTTGAGACGTGTCGGTCGAGGTTGAAGCTGATGGGTAGTTCTTCAGCTTAAGGCCCATTTTACCCATTGTAATGAATGAAAAGAATAGATGTTAAGAAAGAAGTAAAGTTCTAAAAAAAATCTCAGGAGTAAGAGAGAACCTGTCCGTATGGGAGCTTGGACCGGAATGAGAAGTGCGTGCGGCCCGGCCGCCTTATATCCCCACCGACCACGGGTGAGCCCCACCCAAGGGTATAGGGTAGGGGTAGGGGTGGGGGCGGGGGTGTAGGGGTGGAGGTGTAGGGGGGGGCGGAGGTGTATGGGGTGGAGGTGTAGGGGGTGGAGGTGGAGAAGGGAGGAGGGGGGCGGGGGCGGGGGCGGGGGCGGAGGTGCAGTGTCAGTCTTTACTATATTTAGGTCGAGGTCACGTAAAACTTTAAAAAAATAAAGCCCCACCTGGGGCATTTAGGTTGCCATCGCTATAGTCTCTAAAGAGACCCAACTATGGACAACTACAGACTTGTGTGTTAGTAATGCCTACCCATTAAAGTTTAAAAGACAAAGTACTTTAATATATTTACTGTGTTAATAAAAACCTTACTGTTAAAGATTTTGAAAACTTTCATATATTTAGGTCAAGGTCACAGAAAACTTTTAAAAAAATTAAGCCCCACACCCCCATAGGGGTGTGGGGCACTTGGGTTGTCATCGCTGTAGCCTCCGAAGAGACCCAACTATGACAACAGGGCAACATCCAATGTCGTGTTCCCTTCGCCACGCGAGACTTGTAAACATTTACTGCATTGTCTTTTCAATAGCTAACAAAAGTTCATTTACATAATTTTGAGTTTCCAGGAGGAAACAAACTGAGGACACCCTAATGGCTTACGTCCTCGGTCCGAGTGCAGAGGCCGCCGCAACCTTTTGCATGCCAGCGTACAAACGGACATACTCCCACAACCCCAGCCGCAACCTGTTGCATGCCTGAGAGGAGCCTAACAATACTTCAAAGTAACTTTACTCCCGTAATCTTTAATATTTTTAATTTAGCAATGCAGTAAATTTTTTACAAGTCCTTTGTGGGTCAAGGCCACACGGACATTAAAAAATTTCGGCCCCCGTACATCCATGGCGAACCACGAATGTTCGGGGGCCTTGGGGACTAAAAAACACAAATAGCTAACAAAGATTTATTTACATAATTTTGAGTTTCCAGAAGGGAAACTAACTGAGGACACCCTAGTGGCTTACGTCCTCGTCCGAGTGCAGAGGCCGCCGCAACCTTTTGCATGCCAGCGTACAAACGGACATGCTCCCAAATGCCATCCGCAACCTTTTGCATGCCTGGCAGGAGCCTAACAATTATGAAAAGTGGCTTTACACGGGGGCCTACTCCCGTTCCCTGTCGTTACAATTTAATTTGAGCTGTGAAAAACGCTCAAGGGGAAATGCTAAAACAAGCGTATACACTTTAGTTAAATATAACACACTTACAACACACAATTGAGCTCAACATGGTTAATGCTGGAACAAGCACATACACATTAAACACATGACAAACAAGACAAACAAGACAGACAGGAGACATAGGGTACAAGTAAAACAATCTCATATAAAACACTTCCCAATACCCAAACGCAAGCGCAATATCTTAGAAATAATACAAGTCTTAAAGTTAGAGTAGACTTCGCTAAACAGTGAAGGCGCCTTTCAGTGTTTAGTGAGGCCTATGGCGGTCCGTCCCGATCGTTCACGTTCAACGCTCGGGAGCGGACTGCGAGCCGGCTGTGGCCGGGCCGCCTTATATCCCCACCGGTCTCCCCCGGCATGGGGCGGAGGTCCACCCCGGGGGCGGAGGTCCACCCCCGGGGGGGGGCGGGGGGCGGTGGGGGGGGAGGGTCCGCCCCCCAAAAAACGGAGACGGGGGCGGAGGGGAGGGGCGGAGGGGGGGGGGTCCGCCCCCCAAAAAACGGAGACGGGGGCGGAGGGGGGGGGCGGTGGGGGGGGTCCGCCCCCCAAAAAACGGAGACGGGTGCGGAGGGGGGGGGGGGCGGGGGTGGGGGGGGGGTTCCGCCCCCCAAAAAACGGAGACGGGGGTGGAGGGCGGGGGGGGTCCGCCCCCCAAAAAATGGAGACGGGGGCGGGGAGGGGGGGGGCGCCCCTCAGGGGTGGTTCAAGGTCACCGACTACACTTTTACTCTAAGTCTGGTTCAAGGTCACCCACTACACTTCTACTCTAAGTGTTCGCAATACCCCCACCCTAATCGAGTCCCTAAGCTACGTGACGGCGCTCAGCCAGTATGTCTCAGGCTTGCATGCGGTAAGCATCGCTGCTCTTCGACTCTGTTCATGTAAGTGTTTTACAAGTTTTTGCCTCAAGGTCATTACACTTTAACTCTGGACTAACATGGCTTGGATTTTCTCTGATTTTACTCAAGGTCACTACACTTTAACTCTGGGATGATATCGACTTGTAGTATTTCAGTGTTTTGACTCAAGGTCATCACACTTTAACTCTAGCACGTCGGTTATCGTACCAGAGGTGCTCAATAACCTAACTTGTAATGTTTAGGGTGGCGTTTGCACGCCACGTGGTATCGCCATGAGTGTCCAGTCCAAATTTTAAGTTAGCTTAATTTTACTGTGATCTTTTCCATTTCCAATTCGTTTTGCCAAAGAATAAGGTGTCGCTTTATAAAGTGGTATTTCTCTAAAGTTATAGGGGATTGCAGGGATACAATTAGTTTATTTAGGAGACTCTTCATCTTGGAGTTTAACACAATTTCCACTTTGACTTTGCTTCCTCGGCTCTCACAGCCTAAGCTTTACAGAAATGTTTCTTCTAGTGCCAACTCGGGCCAAGAGAACAGTGTGTTCACTGTAGGACAGCTCATGGTCAAGTGATGTGCTACTCCAGCGTACAACCTCACCTTCCCCCACCACTGTGACCTTCCCCCACTCCTGCTGTTTCCCCCACCTCTTTTCCCTTGACTCATGCGCTACAAGCAGTCTCTCAGTATTGTGCGGACTTTTGTGAGGGGAAGCCATGTCGCGGGACGCTTTAGGTAAGAAACTTAGCCGTGTTAAGACTTTATTAGTTGCTCACTGTCCACCACTCAAAGTCAAAAGGGTTTCGACTTTAGCTAAGTGGCGCAAACTGTTGCGCGGACACCCTAAGTTTTATACCAAACAGACTAATGTAAGTTTTACTGATGAAGATTTGTTTAGAATATTGGATGAAATGACTTTTCCTTGCAAAATTCAGTTAGTTACTCCCATTCCTGACAGTTTAGAGTCTTAGTCTCTCAAGCCGATATACCTAGAGTACACAGAGCCTGACAGTCAGTCACTCGGTGGCTGTCGTGGGGTGCGCATCGGTGTCGGCGCTCCATTGTTAGGTTTTCTAGGTCACGGTAATATCAAATTGTTGGTGTTGTGCTGGTTCAAGGTCACCTGAGGGATAACCGATTGCCCATTTAGGCAGAGTCATGTCAGAAACTCGAGTTTAACTTGGCACTTTTGCCGTTTCTCGTCGAAAATTCGCTCCAAGTGGTCAAGGTCACGGGGACTCGGACTGAAACTCGGAGCGTAGTGCGAGAAACGGCAAAAGTACCAAAAAATTTTAAGTTTCGGCGTGACCTTGACCTTAGTGGAGTCGGTGGCGTCATTTTGATGACGTAAGGGGTGATGACGTCATCAGCACGTCATTTCTGTGACGTCATGGGTGTGACGTCATAGAAATTACGTCATTGGTGATGACGTCATCGATGGCGCAATCGATGACGTCATCGATGACGTCATCGGTGAGGTCATTGACCTCGATGACGTCATCCCTCAGGTGACCTTGAACTGAGCCAGCACCAACAATTTGACACTACTAATAATACCCTTTATTTTAAACATATACAAACATTATAAAGAAATTGAGGAGAGAATGGTAAACATAAATCCATGTATTTTTTTATCGGCAAAGATGTTTCACAAAAACATATTCTTTAGAGTGAAATTAGGTTCAATATACGATTCCAGAATTGACATCACATTGGCAGACTCGTGAGAGCAACTTCTGTTACTGATACTCAACCAACAGGGGAGCTGTGCGAATCTACTGATAACCACTCAACGTTGGCAAGAATACAGGGTGAAAAAAGTCTGGAATTAGCTACCCCATCTTTAAAAGTATTTAAGTAAAAAAGGAAAACTTTGCAAATCGGTTTCGAGTGACAAAGTCTATTTCTTAAACAACTTATTGTCCTTGGACCTTCAACACGGACGGGTGACCGGTTCACAGGGAGTCTGTAGAAAATCTTAAGCATGGGTCAATATGTACATCAAATTTAATGTCTATAAGAATAGAGAACAACGCCGAAAATCCGGGCTCAAAAGGATGATCGATTCAAAAATGGCAGGCAATCAAACTTTGAATAAAAAAAATATGGCTGAAAACAAAAAAAAATGCAATAAGTCCCGATCCACTCGACCTTTTGAGGTCGGGTTTGTGGTAGATTGCTCAGAATGCGAAGTCATTTAATAATATGTGTCATATGACGTGGCCCAATACAGTTTCCTTGACGATCTCCACTAGACACGTTCCTAAAGAAAGTCTTGGCAAAAACTTTAATGGCCTACGACATTCGATACACCATTTTAAAAGGCTTTGCGTCGAGTGATCGAGTGGATCGGGAGTTATTGAATTTTTTGTTTTCAGCAATATTATTTTTTAATGCAAAGTTTGATTGAATGCCATTTTTTACTCGGTCATTCTTTTGACGTCGGTATACGGCATTGTTCTGTATTGTTAGAGGCCTTTAATTTGATGTACATATTGATCTGTAATTTTAAGATTTTCTTCTGACTCCTTGTGGACCGCCCCCCCCCCCCCTTGGAGGTATAAGGACAATAAGTACTTTAGGAAGTAGTCTAGTCACTCAAAATCAATTTGCAAAGTTTTAGTTTTGTCACTTAAATACTTAAAACATATTTAAATTGTTTCCAGATTTGCTACCCTGTATGTGAGTGTCTGGTGAAATAAATTTGTCAAATGATTTTTCTGAGTTTCTGTTCACTCTTTTCCATTCCCTAGTATTCAATGAAACCATTAATTTGGGATTCAAATGGTTTAGTAATATATTTATTGTGTACGTCAAAAACAATAATTTTTTTTTGCGTCGTGTGAAGAATATTTTAATGATGGTAAATTCATAATTCTAAATTGAAGTAATATTTTGTTATTATGTGAATATTTTGTACCATATATAACATGGGTAATCTTGGGTAAAACTAATATTAAATTTTTAATAATATGAACAGAGGTTTAAAAAGGTATAATTCTGAATATGAAAAAAAAATCCAAGTACACAGTTCATGCCAGTCAAGCTTTATAAGTTTTAATGGAGTCCTTTGTGAGGGCAGCTTAATGATTAAAGTTTAGACGAAACATTTATAATTAGAGTAAGGTAATCATAGTGAAATAGGTAACTAGGTAATATAAAACTAGTCATTATTAAGTTTCATTCATAGTAAATAATATATTTTGTATTACAAAATAAAAGTTTAAATAATTTTATCCAAATTATTACGTAGAATCTTACCAGACAACACAACCAAAACTATTAATAAACATATTAAATTTTCTCCATAAATATTTAAATATAAAACTTCAACATTTCATTTTTACTTTCTCCCCCTATACCATAGTAGCCTATATGGAGAAAGTATTGTTTTCGTAAAACACTTCGCATTGGTTTTATGATGTATATATCCATTTTGGAGCCCCCTTTCCAACTATAAATGTATATATTGAGAAAGTATTGGTTTCGTCAAAATTTTAAAACTTGAGTTGTTGGTAAATTTATCCGTTTTGGTGCCATCAGAGTCCAAAAAAGTGGTTTTCGAGTGATGTATCTGTGTGTGTCTGGATGTATACAGAGCTAGAGAATGCCCCAATGGTCTGATTTTGGTGAAATTTGGTACGTAAGTCCAAACCCATGATAATTCCAGGCGTTTTTTTCATTTTTTTGAATTTTTGATTTTTAAGATTGTTTTGCCCCCCAAAACCCTCAAAAATCGTTAAAAATCCAAATGTCTAAAAAATGGCTCTAACGATTTTGATTTAAATTTTGTGGTTTATTAAGCTTAAAATGGTGAATAAAATGACACCACCCGCATTTCCGAGAAAATGCTCGTTAAAAAGTTATGGCGTAATAAGTGTTTCAAAAATTAATTTTTTGGATTTTCAAAATAGCTGTTATTTTGAAATAAATTTTACTTATCACCATTAAATCAAGCTCAAAAAAACTAAATAATCCAGTATTTTAAATTTTTGCTCTATGTCAAGTGGTTGCGGAGAAAATACAATTTTTCGTTTAGCGGTAAACGCAGTACGTTGTTAAAAGTCACAGACGCGCGTAGGGTCAAACTCACGCTGCTCAGCTGGTAGCTATCCGACTGAGTCATCAAGACATTAATGTTTGATGCTTTTAACATCATTTTTTATATTGTTGGGAGAAAGTATGTGTCAGTTAACTGATACCGTTTATTTATATTATAACGGTTGTTGTATTTGACTTATTTATGTATTATACAATACTATATTTGTTACTGCAAAAAGGTTTTAAGTCTTTAACCATATGAATGGTTTGTCATTTATTGCAGGTTTTAAGGACATTTTTAACGACTTATTAGATATTTGAGGTTTATAAAACAAACTCTCAACAGAGCCCGTTGTGGTCAAATATAATGGTCCCTAGAAAAATAGTATATAGATGCTTTATTTCCTATAAAATACCTGAAAGTTATTTTTTTCAATGAAGATATTGTTTAAAAAAAACTAATTTTCTAATACAAAAAAAGAGTAAAAAAATCTAATGTAACATATGAGTTGCATTTTTATGGTGGATTATAGTTGTGTTTATTATTTGTTTTAGTGCATTTATTTATAAACCACTTTCTTGCAAATACTTCATCTGAAATTTTTAACTATCTACCTTGATCTTTGCTAAGGTTAATTTTAATTGTAATGTTTTTAAGTAAAACTGCTTGTTTTGTACAAATTGCTTTTTTCATTTTTTTTAAATACTCATTTAGCCAAAACTTGCCGACACATATACAAAAAAAAAAAAAATCTAAAATAATGCCGTTTTTAATGTATTTCTTAAACAAACATGTGTTTTTACTTTTTCACCTTAAAAACTTAATAACATATAACTTTCATAATTATTATCGCATCTACACAGATGAAGCTTTCCAACAAACCATTTATTAATTAAATTGGTCCAGTAGAAGTGTAGACTTTCATTTATAAAGTTTAATAAAAATATCTAATTAATTATTATTTCAAAATATAATTCATTATTTTTTCACCACTATAAATTCGGAGGTTTCTTAGCTTTAGTGAATACAATTTTTAAATGTTAAGGACATCGACTAAAGAGTATGTATTTCATGTTAAAAACATATTTTTTACTATTTCACCCCAAATCTTAAAAACAATCTAATATATTCATAATCAACCGTATGAAAATTTTAGGAACTGGCTGGGTAGCTGAGTGGTTATAGTGCTCGCCTTTGAATATATGCCTTAAATAATATGCCTTAAATTAAATTTGTCAAAATCCCCTTTTCAACTTATTTCTTATAAAAAACATTATTTCTTTATTTTGTCCTGATAAATTCCATCAAAAACAAAGTTTATTAATTTTTTTCACATATACAGGGAGGTAGTTTTTCAACAACACATTAATTAATAAGATCGTTACAGTAGAACTTATCATTTTTTTGTCTGAAGATTAAAAAAAAAATTAAAATTGAATCATATAAGAGTTGAAAAAGATAATTTAAATTAAAAGATAAGTTAAAAGATAATTCTTCTTTTTTTATGTATGTTGGTCAACCAGTTAGGTTAAAATTAAATATACAGAATACTACCAGTTGTTTGAAATATATAAAAAATTAAATATATTACTAGTTTTTTTATTAATTGTTGTAATATGTTATTTCTTTTTTTAAGTACTTTCAACAATCACCTAAAATTAAATAGGAATATGAAATATTTTTTTTTTTTATTGTTCTTAATGATTTGAGGTTTTTAACACCTTTCTATATTCTTGAGACAAGAATGTGTCAGTTATCTGATACAGTTTATTTATTCTTGTGTTCATAATATTTCCCAGTCTTTGATAACGGAAATATATTTCGTTTATTCTTTCGGTTTGGCTATAAGCCCTACTCAAAAGTATTTTTAGCATTTTTGTTTTAACTATTTAAACTAACGGGAATTTATCTATAATTCTTAGCTAGTTTATAATAAAATCAATTATTTTTCGTGTGGTTTAATTTGTATTTAGCGTTTAAAAATTAAAAAATAATAAATGGTTGAAAATTATAATGGCTTTTTCATAACAGTTTTAAAAAATAAAACCTTTACGTATATTACTAAAAACACAATAAAAAATAGTAGATGCCTGAAAATGTTTTACGATTTTCTAAAAAAAAGTAACGGAAATTACTTGAAGGGAAACCTCGAAAGCCACCAATTGTGATGATGAAAACCGCGGAAATTACAGCAGAAGAGCAAACAAGTTGTTGATGCTGTTTGTTATCATAGGGTCTGCTTCGACTGGTGAACCTGGCGACCCATCGATTGTTTCAGGATTTAAAAATTAAAACATGACGTATAACATAACATTGTATAACATTTAATATTTTTATTTATAATATAAAAACTTTCTGCACCTGAATATAGGGTGCATTTTTCCAATTTAATTCAAAACTTTAGAATTTCACACAGAACTTTTCAAAGCTGTAAAATTAATTCTATTCTACACTTTTCTCTAAAAGAACCATTGACAAATCAACAACGTTTTACCCTTTAACAAATTTAATTGATAGCGGTTCAACATTTTCCTAAAATAAGAAGTGAATATCCCACATTGTGCCTTGGGTAGGAAAAAATGTTAAAGATAAGATCTGAATTGAACTTTTAAAAGTCAGTTCTAACATTTCCAATTTCCTCGAAAGTATGCTTGATCTTATATCTGAAGTTCACATCTTACTTACTTCTTGATCTTGTATCTAAAGTACATCTTTGAACAGAGACGTATCACAGTAAAACAATCAGCGATAGCAATATAGATACAATTTATCATACCACAGAGGTGCATATATATCGAAGTAAATATTTTAAAAATTACTTCTTTCTTAAAAATTAATAAATTTTTAACATACTATGACAGAAAATAGCAATTGGATAGCAATTATAATTTTATAGTCACCCTAACAAGTATTAGGTATTTCAGTTTGAAATTTATATATCTCCAAATGTTTTGCTGATAAATAAAAAAATCTCATTAAAAATACAACAGATTTTATAATATTTGCAACAGAATATATTTGCGACGGATTTTATCATATAAATATCATATAGTAAATTATATATATCATATATCATATAAATAAATTATTGAAACATTCAGTAGCATAAGTGTTATTATTTCATTACAATTAATTAATTGCATAATGCTGCATTCCTTTATTCTATTTTTACTCTATTATTCTATTTAATTAGATAACAATAAATGTGAAACAAAATAAAAGAGCCATTGGCGATAATATTAGTTTCAATCTTAGAGTCATGAAGCTTAAAATAGTAACTAACCACAGCTTCTTACAGAGTATGGTTCGAGAGGGGTGCAGTGAATTTGCTACATCGTTTTAACTGCCTCAGTAACGTATAGCCAAGGTCTTTCAGTAATAGAAAATTGCTAGGTTTCCCACAGTAACATAAGCCCATATGGCACGGTTTACACTAACCCGGAGCCGGCACGGGGGACTTAAATCTCTTGGATCTAAAAGTAACATGCTAAATTAATAAAATACTAAAAAACACTCAAAGGACTTCATTTATTTTCTCT
Source organism: Neoaliturus tenellus (assembly GCA_030545055.2). Taxonomy (NCBI): domain Eukaryota; kingdom Metazoa; phylum Arthropoda; class Insecta; order Hemiptera; family Cicadellidae; genus Neoaliturus; species Neoaliturus tenellus. The sequence goes on from JAQYXR010000374.1 coordinate 62,799, forward strand.
AACCTATTGTCAATAAATATATTGAAAGTGACTGAAATAAATTTAGAGTCAATAAAATTCATGAGAGAACTTGTCAGTGGTTTCATGGAAAAATATAATACATAATGAACAGAAAAGATTATGTAATTTCTCACAGTGAATAGTTTATAACTTTTGCTGTTAGTTATATACTGACTCAACTCTTGGAACGTCTGTCACCTGTGTTCATGTATCTAGAGTTAACTCCATGTAGAAAACGAATGTTGCTAAAGTTGATGGTGTTGACAAGACGCATGTAGTCACAACCATCACTGATTATCATAGACACCTATAGTCGGGGGCAATAGAACAGGCGGGTGAAGGTCAAGCTAATTAACATGTAGTTAAATGAGAAAAAATCAGCAGGCTCATTGGAAGATTTGACCTTGACACGCCTGTTCTATTGCCGCTGACTATAATGCGTCATGCATTTTAAATGTAATGTTAAAACATCCATGTACATGTACTACTTTTTAACTTATGCTTTAAACATTTGAAAACAATTTATCAAACCATTTTACATTTAACAAATGGATAGTTTCTGGCCTGATGGTGCTGCACCTAACAGAACTCCATTATTAGGTTATAAATGGGAATATTATAAATTTAAATAACGTTTATTTAGAATAAGTAAAGGCCCACTACCAGTAAAAAAATTGGTCCCATTGTATGCGATGGGAATAGTCTGTTCCAAGCAGTTTCATGGTAAGTATGTATTTAAAAATGGAGACTAGAATAAATTATAAGAAACAAAGTTATATGGTAAATATTGCAATACTTTGCACAATATAAACGTTTAATTGTTGGGGATACTGCCCATAGGGATTAAAAGTGCTTAAATAGAAATAAATCGTTTTTCATGGTATTTGACAACTGTATTTCTTACAATTCATTGGTTTCCTATTCTATTTAGTATTTTTTTTTTTTTTTTTTTTTTTTTTTTTTTTTTTTTTTTTTTTTTTTTTTTTTTACTTGGCAGGCCTTTTTTTGCTTTACTTTGCCCCACCCAAATACTATTGGTCTGCTCGTGGATCGTATTAGGCAAAGTAAGGGAGTAAGCCGCTACAGTACAAGGTGAACATAGAGCGTAGGTGGGATATATATTTATAAAAAAAAAATTGATTATGTGTTAATTATTTGTTAATTATACTGATTATAGTATCCATTTTTTGCCTTAAAATTTTGTACAAGAAAATAATTGGATTAAAACAGCATTTTCAAAAAAGTATATTTTAAACATAAGGCACCATCTTAATTGCCTTTAATTTACTCAATACGAATGGAACTGTAGCCATTTAGTTTCGACTGGCACCAACCAGTATAAAATATCATCTGAACAAAAGTTGTATATTATTTTATACATCCTTCCTGAATCATTTAACCATTATGTTATAAATGTAATGGCATTTTAGTAAGTTAATAAAATCTATGACATATGTAATGATTAGAAACAGTTCACATAAACTTAAATACTTAACTTAAACAGCATTTCACTTAAAACGCAGTTAGCATAATTTTAAATGTATATTTCAGAGCTTTCAACTATTGATGAGTTTTGAATCACTATTGGATGTTAAAGTTGAAGATCAGTTCGATAACAATCATTCAACAGTTGCCAACTGAAGTGTTCTTACTGAAATATACTTTTAACAAGAAAAACAGCTATATAATTTTAATGCCAATATGAAAAGGGTCCAATTTTTTATTTTTAATATGCTTCCTCGATGCCATAGAGTAAAATCAACAAAAGCATAAGTTTACATTAAACTTAATTTAAAGTTAGTGATACGCATTTAATTGGGTTTACTTTACGTAGACGTTTAATATTATTATTTTTATCAGGTTTGTAAGTAATAAGTTGTACTTGTTGTTCGAAACAGAGCAATTCAATTTACAAAATTAGATGTTGCTACAAATTTAATGTTTATAAATCAATTACTCCCGACCAATCCAATATTATTATCACAAGAAATAACCCAAAACTACACTTTTTACTGCTATATATTAACAATAATATTTAAAAGGAGAAAATTTCAAATTATAATTGTAACCTTTATTTTAAGTCCGATTCTCACACATTTTTGTCGGGAAAAAATACAAACCAAGTGTTATTAAAAAAAAAAAAAAACCTTAGCGTATTGATTAAGTATACTGTATATGTTACTTAAGTTACTACAGAAAATAATGTGTGACGGGTTTATTGGTGGTTTTTTGTAATTGATAAATTACCGGTAAAAGGGTAGCTTAAATTGAGAATACCTTTGTGGAAGAATCAGATGATAGAATGGGAACATCCTCAGAGTTGGAAAACAGTAAGGGAGTGCGGGAGTCTGTGATGGAAATGACGCCTTGAGCAGGTCTTGTCGCAGAGGTGGCATGTCATCCTACCCTCATTGGCTTTGTTGACAGGGTTCTAAAAGAGATTTTATATCATTAAAAGTCTCAGCTTATTGTAAACGATTTATGTAACAGAAATGTTGAGTTTGAATTAAGTTTAAATATATTGCCCCATATGAAATATCTAACAGTTTTGGCCATCGAATGTCAAACGTTTGTTGCTTAATTTAGTATTGGAAATGTGATGCACTAAGAGCTAAGTTAAGTATGATATTGAGTAGTTAATAAAAATGATGTTGAAGTTTGTTGTGGCTTTGATCCTTGATAATTAGATAAAACAAAAATTCCTACAAAAATATGTCATTAAAATTTTTAGCTAACTCAAACTCCTTGAGATAATGAATAACCGTAAAAAAACCCACTAAATACACATGAACGTATTGTAACTGCATATTGAACATATTTGACTTTAATTTATTAAAAACAGATTAACCATGCATTCAGTTTTTACCATGTAAATAAGAATAATTATCCTCGTAAACAATGGAAAATAGGTCGTTTAAAAAAATCTAGTTATTTGTTTCAAGATAAAAATTTTTGGAAAAAATATAGAGTGTTTTATTATGACTATTGCTTTATTATGCCGCCACACATGACTTCTTAAATTGCTTTATCACAATTGGGCTTCTCTTCCTTTGTTGTAAGTACAAAATTTATCAAGATTATAGCTTTTAATTTACTTTCTTAAAATCACTGCTGGTAAAATAAAAAATGTTGTAAATTGTTACTCTTGATGGTTTTACTGCTAAACAACATGGTTATGTTTAATTGCCGATCTCTTAGAGTAAACGCAAAGTTAGGAACGTCCAAAAAGGGATAAGGAGAAAATCTTTGAAATAAAAATGCTTATAATATACTGTGATATAACCTATTCACAATAAAGATTTTACTTAGTTAAGTACAGTATCACAAACCTAATCCAAATTGAATAACCAACCTAGAAATATCAATAATATCAAATCTTTGTAAAGTAAAATTACTAACATTTCAAAACTTTGTAATAGTCCATTTATTTGAAATTTTTAGGCCACGTGACTATTGTTTTGTTGTCTTGTTATTTCAAACACAATGCGAAATGTATATTCTGTCTTTTATTTTAAAGTTTGCTCGGTTTTTATACTTAATGGAAATAATCGCGAATAATAAACAATGTAAAACAAATGAATTATTTAAAGATTTCTTGTAATATTGAAATGTTTATTTTAACTTTTAGTCTATTTTGATTCGTGGGGAAGAAATTGATTGGTTTTAGTCATTGGTTCATTGATGGATGCGATTTAGCCACTACACTCAATCTAAAACTTACATTCCCAAGAATAATTGTAAAAGTTTACTAGCTCTTAATGATCGAGAAAAAATTGTTTGAGATGCACTGCAGTAAGGCAAAGGAAAAATTCATAAATTTATCATACTTAGTTATTCTAAACTTTTCTTTTGCAAATCGGTAAGATAAAATCTTGTTTGCTACGGGCTTGACAAGCCGACCAGTACAGCTTTTTGTGATGGTAATCTAGACACAATTTAGACTAAGGAGGTATACCTAATTTATAAGTACTTTTATAAGTAACTTGTAAGCAATATGTGTTATTGCGTTAAACGGTAATGCAGTTCAATAATGTACTCTGTACTTAATGAAATAAAGATTTATTTAATTATTATTTAACCTAAAGTTATTGAAATCTTCTTATTACTTGGTAAGAGCGTCTGCCCACACCTCATCCTCGTAAAAAAGCACGGACTGGACTGCGGACATCAATAACCGTCTTCTGCGGGACCAAGGACCCCCGCCAACATTGGCCATCAGCTTACCAAGATAAGAAACCATCTTAGCAGCCTTGTCCACCGTACGGGAGATCTAATCCCTCCATCTTAACTTGTTGTCCACGATGAGTCCGAGGTACTTGGTGGCACGTGGTGATTGGACCACTTAACTTCCTACTCGCAGAGTTGCGACGGTGTCAATTATTTTCTTAATGAGGATCACCTAAATATATACTCCCGCATGGGTAACTCACTGATGTACATAAAAGTTTGGACAGAACCGTTCAAGCTAGAGACTTGAAATTTGGCATTCTATTAGCTGACACCATTTACATTCATAAAAAAATCTAAAAACTAGCAATTTTTCACTTTTAATCTATAAAAAAAGTAAAAAATATAGATTTGTCGGTAATGTAGTTCAGCCGTGTTAGCGTATATCACCGTGTGTGACGGTATCGTAGATCACTTTGCAGGTTTAGTTCTCGCTTGTGTTTAAATGATCTCTTTCAACTACACCCTTGTTTGAAACAAACTTACTATTCACATTTTATTACATGAGTTGTCTTGTAATTGATATTTACAGTAGTGTTTTTTGGAAATTTTAATTGCGGACCACGTTGGCCTACTAGATATGAGAACTTACATTAGTTTTCCGCCATTGCGGTCAAAACGGCTGGCCCTAAACATACCTGACACAATCACAACGAACATCCCTCATTTTACTACCACTTTGTTTAAATTATACATAAGTCGATATACAGAGCGTGAAGAAGGGAATTTTTCCTAATTTCAAGGGATTTTATTGATTCACTGCGAAACATTTTATTTAGTTTAGCTGCATGTAGCTGAATTTGGCGTTTTGCTTCCCCACAAGCTTGAAGTTTTGTATTAACTTAGCTTGACAGTGATGTCAAAATTAAATTCATAGTATTTAGAAGTGTAACTCTCTTAAATAATTGAACTACAAAGAATTCATAATTATTTTCAGCTAATATTATGTGTTATTCTTTAACGTTTTGTTGCTACTTTACCCTAAAGTCAGCTTTTAAGTTAACTTGTTTATTTATGTGGGTGGTTTACCAAATGTAGACGTTACATTTAATAACGACTGTAATATAATTTAGTTCCTTCAATATTGCGCATGCACATATCTTGGACGGCACCGATATCAATAAAAGTACCAAACATAAAAAATAATTGTGATGAATGCCAGAATTAAGTATTTGTATTTTGCCTGTTAGGCGAAACTGGTTGTTTTACAATTGATTGTTATTCAACTGATTGTTTTGAATATTTTGTTACTTAGTGATGTTTTACATTGTTTGTTACTTACTGACCTAATACTTTGGCCTCCAACTACTAGAGGTAGATTTGCAATTTGTAACTAATATTTTAAATACTTTCGCCAGTAATCATAGTAATATTGTATTTTATATAAGCTTGAAGTTTTGTATTAACTTAGCTTGACAGTGATATTAATGGAAATTGAATATATTTAGAAGTTAACACTCTAAAAATATTGAGCTTAAAAAAATTATAATTAATACCTGCTAATACTCGTATTATGTGTTTTTCTTTATAACCTGTTCAATATGAACGAATTACTCTATTACATAGATTGTTTGTGAATTAGTAACATAAATCTAACTTATTAACATTGCACTTTTTGTAGTATCCCAAATCGTTATTTTAAGACCGTGTTGCAACTATTATTATTACTAAATTTGATATTCTGCAACTTGTTAATAGGTCTAGCTACAGTTACATTGTATCTGAATTTCGAATTTTGCATTCACTGAACTTAATATCCTTGTAATTTCTACAGGATTTAAGAGTAGTAACTAGAATACGGTAATTATTCTTAAATTATTATTTCATAACAAACATTTTTATTTTTTAACGAATAGGAGTAATATTTTTGTAAATAGTCTTTGGCGGGTTCCAAACCGTTTGTTCATGTTTTCCTATTTTTGGTTTTTGTGAAATCATTTATTTATTCATTGATCTAAAAAATAGTTTATTTAGCTTAGTCATTCTACATTTTCATCTATTATATCTAGTTTATTTTTTCAATTATTTTATATTATTAATTTTATCTATATTATGGTGAGCTATACGAAGCTTGTGCGAATATTTTTAACATATTATTTTAGTACTGTAAATGATTTTGCGGCAGTAACGCCTGAAAAGATTTTAGGTCTCATTACGTTTTCTAGACTTTTAGTTTACCCATGCTGGAAAATGTCTTGTAGGTTTTCGCTCGAAAAATTACCTATAGTAGGATTCACGAAAATAGTCCGATGAGAGTCAAAACATTGTTGCCAAATTTATTCTGAAACACATTTTATAATGTATTGCACATGGTAAACATAACAAAAAATGACAACATTGCAGGGCGAGAGGGGGTGAGGGGGGTCTCAGCTGTTAAAAGTGCCATCGGACTATTTTCGTGCATCTTACTATAATACAGTAACTATAACTCTTACTATTTGTATGCTGTCCCTCTATCTGGATCCCTAGATGGAATATAGTACTCAGTTAATATTCCTGGCACAGTTTTAATTTGAAGAGTGATGTCCCACACGTGTGTCTTCCCTTCTTTTACCTATTTGCTGTTGTCCAATCAGGCTGAGATTTTAGTTTGGGAAACGATTGAATTGAACGTATCAAGTTATTGAACGATTGAACTTTTCTAAGCTGGGACATTACCTTCGCTATCGTTTACCCAATTCCGACGCTTTTCCTTTTTAAACCATTTACATACCTGATTACCTATCAGGCTGAAAATATTATAATAACCCATTGAATCATATTTAATTAAACTAAAATGTATTTCTTTCGCTGTCACTTTGTCCGTTAAACTTTCTCAATTCAGTGCTCTCACCTAAAATCTCGATTACTTCAATTATTGTCATAATTTAAAACTATTCAATGCAACTTCATTATTATACTGAATTATTAAATACTACGAGAGCTCTATTTTTATTAATTTTCTTAACCATGATATTTAATATTTAAAGTTGTACATTGCTGATTTTGTAGGATTAATTTATCATCGTTTCTTTACAATGTAAAATATGGTTCCTGAATTTCTTGGCAACCCCGTGGCGAAACTGAAGCATCATAGCCTACACTAAATATTTTTTATTACAAATGTGTTTCTTTTGTCTTATTTTTCTTCTATTACAAGCAGCGATCCTCCATCAAAAATTATAATTTTATTCCACTTTTATAATTTCAGAATACACCTATTACCTAAATTATGTGCAATCATAATCGTATCTCCAAAATTTTAACACAACAATTTTTAAGGATGACTATTTACAGAGTTCATTAATATTTCACAACCCCATTATATTTCTTTTTACGAATCAAGGGGAACTAGGGAGTGGGATTATACCATGAGCCGTGGGCAATTTTCAAAGCTTATTACTATTAATTGTGAGTAGTGTGTATTTGCCGCTTCTGTTAACTGTCATGGCTGTCCAGTACTTGGTAGAATTAGCCTGATTAATACTAGAGCCATCATATTACTTTACGAATTTAAGCAAACCCCTAAGGGGGCATGGGGGCGGAGCCCCCATCGAGCCGTAGGGGTAATAATGTAATAATGTAATATATTTTGTATTACAAAATAAAAGTTTAAATAATTTTATCCAAATTATTACGTAGAATCTTGCCAGACAACACAACCAAAACTATTAATAAACATATTAAATTTTCTCCATAAATATTTAAATATAAAACTTCAACATTTCATTTTTACTTTCTCCCCCTATACCATAGTATATGGAGAAAGTATTGTTTTCGTAAAACACTTCGCATTGGTTTTATGATGTATATATCCATTTTGGAGCCCCCTTTCCAACTATAAATGTATATATTGAGAAAGTATTGGTTTCGTCAAAATTTTAAAACTTGAGTTGTTGGTAAATTTATCCGTTTTGGTGCCATCAGAGTCCAAAAAAGTGGTTTTCGAGTGATGTATCTGTGTGTGTCTGGATGTATACAGAGCTAGAGAATGCCCCAATGGTCTGATTTTGGTGAAATTTGGTACGTAAGTCCAAACCCATGATAATTCCAGGCGTTTTTTTCATTTTTTTGAATTTTTGATTTTTAAGATTGTTTTGCCCCCCAAAACCCTCAAAAATCGTTAAAAATCCAAATGTCTAAAAAATGGCTCTAACGATTTTGATTTAAATTTTGTGGTTTATTAAGCTTAAAATGGTGAATAAAATGACACCACCCGCATTTCCGAGAAAATGCTCGTTAAAAAGTTATGGCGTAATAAGTGTTTCAAAAATTAATTTTTTGGATTTTCAAAATAGCTGTTATTTTGAAATAAATTTTACTTATCACCATTAAATCAAGCTCAAAAAAACTAAATAATCCAGTATTTTAAATTTTTGCTCTATGTCAAGTGGTTGCGGAGAAAATACAATTTTTCGTTTAGCGTCTGTGACTTTTAACAACGTACTGCGTTTACCGCTAAACGAAAAATTGAATTTTCTCCGCAACCACTTGACATAGAGCAATAATTTAAAATACTGGATTATTTAGTTTTTTGAGCTTGATTTAATGGTCATAAGTAAAATTTATTTCAAAGTAACAGCTTTTTTGAAAATCCAAAAAATTGATTTTTGAAACACTTTTTACTCTATAACTTTTGAACGCGCATTTTCTCGGAAATGCGGGTGGTGTCATTTTATTCAGCATTTTATTCTTAATAAACCACAAAAGTTTAATCAAAATCTTTAGAGCCGTTTTTGAAAAATTTGGATTTTTCACGTTTTTTGAGGGTTTTTTGGGGTAAACTACCCTTAAAAATCAAAAATTCAAAAAAATGAAAAAAAACGCCTGGAATTATCGTGGTTTTGGACCTACGTACCAAATTTCAGCAAAATCGGACCATTGGAGCATTCTCTAGCTCTGTATACATCCAGACACACACACACACACACACACACAGACATCACTCCGAAAACCACTTTTTTGGACTCAGGGGGAACCAAAATGGATAAATCCACCAACAACTCAAATTCGAAAATTTTGACGAAAACAATACTTTCTCCATATACTATGGTATAGGGGGAGAAAGTAAAAAGTGGTTTTCGAGTGATGTATCTGTGTGTGTCTGGATGTATACAGAGCTAGAGAATGCCCCAATGGTCTGATTTTGGTGAAATTTGGTACGTAAGTCCAAACCCATGATAATTCCAGGCGTTTTTTTCATTTTTTTGAATTTTTGATTTTTAAGATTGTTTTGCCCCCCAAAACCCTCAAAAATCGTTAAAAATCCAAATGTCTAAAAAATGGCTCTAACGATTTTGATTTAAATTTTGTGGTTTATTAAGCTTAAAATGGTGAATAAAATGACACCACCCGCATTTCCGAGAAAATGCTCGTTAAAAAGTTATGGCGTAATAAGTGTTTCAAAAATTAATTTTTTGGATTTTCAAAATAGCTGTTATTTTGAAATAAATTTTACTTATCACCATTAAATCAAGCTCAAAAAAACTAAATAATCCAGTATTTTAAATTTTTGCTCTATGTCAAGTGGTTGCGGAGAAAATACAATTTTTCGTTTAGCGGTAAACGCAGTACGTTGTTAAAAGTCACAGACGCGCGTAGGGTCAAACTCACGCTGCTCAGCTGGTAGCTATCCGACTGAGTCATCAAGACATTAATGTTTGATGCTTTTAACATCATTTTTTATATTGTTGGGAGAAAGTATGTGTCAGTTAACTGATACCGTTTATTTATATTATAACGGTTGTTGTATTTGACTTATTTATGTATTATACAATACTATATTTGTTACTGCAAAAAGGTTTTAAGTCTTTAACCATATGAATGGTTTGTCATTTATTGCAGGTTTTAAGGACATTTTTAACGACTTATTAGATATTTGAGGTTTATAAAACAAACTCTCAACAGAGCCCGTTGTGGTCAAATATAATGGTCCCTAGAAAAATAGTATATAGATGCTTTATTTCCTATAAAATACCTGAAAGTTATTTTTTTCAATGAAGATATTGTTTAAAAAAAACTAATTTTCTAATACAAAAAAAGAGTAAAAAAATCTAATGTAACATATGAGTTGCATTTTTATGGTGGATTATAGTTGTGTTTATTATTTGTTTTAGTGCATTTATTTATAAACCACTTTCTTGCAAATACTTCATCTGAAATTTTTAACTATCTACCTTGATCTTTGCTAAGGTTAATTTTAATTGTAATGTTTTTAAGTAAAACTGCTTGTTTTGTACAAATTGCTTTTTTCATTTTTTTTAAATACTCATTTAGCCAAAACTTGCCGACACATATACAAAAAAAAAAAATCTAAAATAATGCCGTTTTTAATGTATTTCTTAAACAAACATGTGTTTTTACTTTTTCACCTTAAAAACTTAATAACATATAACTTTCATAATTATTATCGCATCTACACAGATGAAGCTTTCCAACAAACCATTTATTAATTAAATTGGTCCAGTAGAAGTGTAGACTTTCATTTATAAAGTTTAATAAAAATATCTAATTAATTATTATTTCAAAATATAATTCATTATTTTTTCACCACTATAAATTCGGAGGTTTCTTAGCTTTAGTGAATACAATTTTTAAATGTTAAGGACATCGACTAAAGAGTATGTATTTCATGTTAAAAACATATTTTTTACTATTTCACCCCAAATCTTAAAAACAATCTAATATATTCATAATCAACCGTATGAAAATTTTAGGAACTGGCTGGGTAGCTGAGTGGTTATAGTGCTCGCCTTTGAATATATGCCTTAAATAATATACCTTAAATTAAATTTGTCAAAATCCCCTTTTCAACTTATTTCTTATAAAAAACATTATTTCTTTATTTTGTCCTGATAAATTCCATCAAAAACAAAGTTTATTAATTTTTTTCACATATACAGGGAGGTAGTTTTTCAACAACACATTAATTAATAAGATCGTTACAGTAGAACTTATCATTTTTTTGTCTGAAGATAAAAAAAAAATTAAAATTGAATCATATAAGAGTTGAAAAAGATAATTTAAATTAAAAGATAAGTTAAAAGATAATTCTTCTTTTTTTATGTATGTTGGTCAACCAGTTAGGTTAAAATTAAATATACAGAATACTACCAGTTGTTTGAAATATATAAAAAATTAAATATATTACTAGTTTTTTTATTAATTGTTGTAATATGTTATTTCTTTTTTTAAGTACTTTCAACAATCACCTAAAATTAAATAGGAATATGAAATATTTTTTTTTATTGTTCTTAATGATTTGAGGTTTTTAACACCTTTCTATATTCTTGAGACAAGAATGTGTCAGTTATCTGATACAGTTTATTTATTCTTGTGTTCATAATATTTCCCAGTCTTTGATAACGGAAATATATTTCGTTTATTCTTTCGGTTTGGCTATAAGCCCTACTCAAAAGTATTTTTAGCATTTTTGTTTTAACTATTTAAACTAACGGGAATTTATCTATAATTCTTAGCTAGTTTATAATAAAATCAATTATTTTTCGTGTGGTTTAATTTGTATTTAGCGTTTAAAAATTAAAAAATAATAAATGGTTGAAAATTATAATGGCTTTTTCATAACAGTTTTAAAAAATAAAACCTTTACGTATATTACTAAAAACACAATAAAAAATAGTAGATGCCTGAAAATGTTTTACGATTTTCTAAAAAAAAGTAACGGAAATTACTTGAAGGGAAACCTCGAAAGCCACCAATTGTGATGATGAAAACCGCGGAAATTACAGCAGAAGAGCAAACAAGTTGTTGATGCTGTTTGTTATCATAGGGTCTGCTTCGACTGGTGAACCTGGCGACCCATCGATTGTTTCAGGATTTAAAAATTAAAACATGACGTATAACATAACATTGTATAACATTTAATATTTTTATTTATAATATAAAAACTTTCTGCACCTGAATATAGGGTGCATTTTTCCAATTTAATTCAAAACTTTAGAATTTCACACAGAACTTTTCAAAGCTGTAAAATTAATTCTATTCTACACTTTTCTCTAAAAGAACCATTGACAAATCAACAACGTTTTACCCTTTAACAAATTTAATTGATAGCGGTTCAACATTTTCCTAAAATAAGAAGTGAATATCCCACATTGTGCCTTGGGTAGGAAAAAATGTTAAAGATAAGATCTGAATTGAACTTTTAAAAGTCAGTTCTAACATTTCCAATTTCCTCGAAAGTATGCTTGATCTTATATCTGAAGTTCACATCTTACTTACTTCTTGATCTTGTATCTAAAGTACATCTTTGAACAGAGACGTATCACAGTAAAACAATCAGCGATAGCAATATAGATACAATTTATCATACCACAGAGGTGCATATATATCGAAGTAAATATTTTAAAAATTACTTCTTTCTTAAAAATTAATAAATTTTTAACATACTATGACAGAAAATAGCAATTGGATAGCAATTATAATTTTATAGTCACCCTAACAAGTATTAGGTATTTCAGTTTGAAATTTATATATCTCCAAATGTTTTGCTGATAAATAAAAAAATCTCATTAAAAATACAACAGATTTTATAATATTTGCAACAGAATATATTTGCGACGGATTTTATCATATAAATATCATATAGTAAATTATATATATATCATATATCATATAAATAAATTATTAAAACATTCAGTAGCATAAGTGTTATTATTTCATTACAATTAATTAATTGCATAATGCTGCATTCCTTTATTCTATTTTTACTCTATTATTCTATTTAATTAGATAACAATAAATGTGAAACAAAATAAAAGAGCCATTGGCGATAATATTAGTTTCAATCTTAGAGTCATGAAGCTTAAAATAGTAACTAACCACAGCTTCTTACAGAGTATGGTTCGAGAGGGGTGCAGTGAATTTGCTACATCGTTTTAACTGCCTCAGTAACGTATAGCCAAGGTCTTTCAGTAATAGAAAATTGCTAGGTTTCCCACAGTAACATAAGCCCATATGGCACGGTTTACACTAACCCGGAGCCGGCACGGGGGACTTAAATCTCTTGGATCTAAAAGTAACATGCTAAATTAATAAAATACTAAAAAACACTCAAAGGACTTCATTTATTTTCTCTAACCTATTGTCAATAAATATATTGAAAGTGACTGAAATAAATTTAGAGTCAATAAAATTCATGAGAGAACTTGTCAGTGGTTTCATGGAAAAATATAATACATAATGAACAGAAAAGATTATGTAATTTCTCACAGTGAATAGTTTATAACTTTTGCTGTTAGTTATATACTGACTCAACTCTTGGAACGTCTGTCACCTGTGTTCATGTATCTAGAGTTAACTCCATGTAGAAAACGAATGTTGCTAAAGTTGATGGTGTTGACAAGACGCATGTAGTCACAACCATCACTGATTATCATAGACACCTATAGTCGGGGGCAATAGAACAGGCGGGTGAAGGTCAAGCTAATTAACATGTAGTTAAATGAGAAAAAATCAGCAGGCTCATTGGAAGATTTGACCTTGACACGCCTGTTCTATTGCCGCTGACTATAATGCGTCATGCATTTTAAATGTAATGTTAAAACATCCATGTACATGTACTACTTTTTAACTTATGCTTTAAACATTTGAAAACAATTTATCAAACCATTTTACATTTAACAAATGGATAGTTTCTGGCCTGATGGTGCTGCACCTAACAGAACTCCATTATTAGGTTATAAATGGGAATATTATAAATTTAAATAACGTTTATTTAGAATAAGTAAAGGCCCACTACCAGTAAAAAAATTGGTCCCATTGTATGCGATGGGAATAGTCTGTTCCAAGCAGTTTCATGGTAAGTATGTATTTAAAAATGGAGACTAGAATAAATTATAAGAAACAAAGTTATATGGTAAATATTGCAATACTTTGCACAATATAAACGTTTAATTGTTGGGGATACTGCCTATAGGGATTAAAAGTGCTTAAATAGAAATAAATCGTTTTTCATGGTATTTGACAACTGTATTTCTTACAATTCATTGGTTTCCTATTCTATTTAGTATTTTTTTTTTTTTTTTTTTTTTTTTTTTTTTTTTTTTTTTTACTTGGCAGGCCTTTTTTTGCTTTACTTTGCCCCACCCAAATACTATTGGTCTGCTCGTGGATCGTATTAGGCAAAGTAAGGGAGTAAGCCGCTACAGTACAAGGTGAACATAGAGCGTAGGTGGGATATATATTTATAAAAAAAAATTGATTATGTGTTAATTATTTGTTAATTATACTGATTATAGTATCCATTTTTTGCCTTAAAATTTTGTACAAGAAAATAATTGGATTAAAACAGCATTTTCAAAAAAGTATATTTTAAACATAAGGCACCATCTTAATTGCCTTTAATTTACTCAATACGAATGGAACTGTAGCCATTTAGTTTCGACTGGCACCAACCAGTATAAAATATCATCTGAACAAAAGTTGTATATTATTTTATACATCCTTCCTGAATCATTTAACCATTATGTTATAAATGTAATGGCATTTTAGTAAGTTAATAAAATCTATGACATATGTAATGATTAGAAACAGTTCACATAAACTTAAATACTTAACTTAAACAGCATTTCACTTAAAACGCAGTTAGCATAATTTTAAATGTATATTTCAGAGCTTTCAACTATTGATGAGTTTTGAATCACTATTGGATGTTAAAGTTGAAGATCAGTTCGATAACAATCATTCAACAGTTGCCAACTGAAGTGTTCTTACTGAAATATACTTTTAACAAGAAAAACAGCTATATAATTTTAATGCCAATATGAAAAGGGTCCAATTTTTTATTTTTAATATGCTTCCTCGATGCCATAGAGTAAAATCAACAAAAGCATAAGTTTACATTAAACTTAATTTAAAGTTAGTGATACGCATTTAATTGGGTTTACTTTACGTAGACGTTTAATATTATTATTTTTATCAGGTTTGTAAGTAATAAGTTGTACTTGTTGTTCGAAACAGAGCAATTCAATTTACAAAATTAGATGTTGCTACAAATTTAATGTTTATAAATCAATTACTCCCGACCAATCCAATATTATTATCACAAGAAATAACCCAAAACTACACTTTTTACTGCTATACATTAACAATAATATTTAAAAGGAGAAAATTTCAAATTATAATTGTAACCTTTATTTTAAGTCCGATTCTCACACATTTTTGTCGGGAAAAAATACAAACCAAGTGTTATTAAAAAAAAAAAAAAAAACCTTAGCGTATTGATTAAGTATACTGTATATGTTACTTAAGTTACTACAGAAAATAATGTGTGACGGGTTTATTGGTGGTTTTTTGTAATTGATAAATTACCGGTAAAAGGGTAGCTTAAATTGAGAATACCTTTGTGGAAGAATCAGATGATAGAATGGGAACATCCTCAGAGTTGGAAAACAGTAAGGGAGTGCGGGAGTCTGTGATGGAAATGACGCCTTGAGCAGGTCTTGTCGCAGAGGTGGCATGTCATCCTACCCTCATTGGCTTTGTTGACAGGGTTCTAAAAGAGATTTTATATCATTAAAAGTCTCAGCTTATTGTAAACGATTTATGTAACAGAAATGTTGAGTTTGAATTAAGTTTAAATATATTGCTCCATATGAAATATCTAACAGTTTTGGCCATCGAATGTCAAACGTTTGTTGCTTAATTTAGTATTGGAAATGTGATGCACTAAGAGCTAAGTTAAGTATGATATTGAGTAGTTAATAAAAATGATGTTGAAGTTTGTTGTGGCTTTGATCCTTGATAATTAGATAAAACAAAAATTCCTACAAAAATATGTCATTAAAATTTTTAGCTAACTCAAACTCCTTGAGATAATGAATAACCGTAAAAAAACCCACTAAATACACATGAACGTATTGTAACTGCATATTGAACATATTTGACTTTAATTTATTAAAAACAGATTAACCATGCATTCAGTTTTTACCATGTAAATAAGAATAATTATCCTCGTAAACAATGGAAAATAGGTCGTTTAAAAAAATCTAGTTATTTGTTTCAAGATAAAAATTTTTGGAAAAAATATAGAGTGTTTTATTATGACTATTGCTTTATTATGCCGCCACACATGACTTCTTAAATTGCTTTATCACAATTGGGCTTCTCTTCCTTTGTTGTAAGTACAAAATGTATCAAGATTATAGCTTTTAATTTACTTTCTTAAAATCACTGCTGGTAAAATAAAAAATGTTGTAAATTGTTACTCTTGATGGTTTTACTGCTAAACAACATGGTTATGTTTAATTGCCGATCTCTTAGAGTAAACGCAAAGTTAGGAACGTCCAAAAAGGGATAAGGAGAAAATCTTTGAAATAAAAATGCTTATAATATACTGTGATATAACCTATTCACAATAAAGATTTTACTTAGTTAAGTACAGTATCACAAACCTAATCCAAATTGAATAACCAACCTAGAAATATCAATAATATCAAATCTTTGTAAAGTAAAATTACTAACATTTCAAAACTTTGTAATAGTCCATTTATTTGAAATTTTTAGGCCACGTGACTATTGTTTTGTTGTCTTGTTATTTCAAACACAATGCGAAATGTATATTCTGTCTTTTATTTTAAAGTTTGCTCGATTTTTATACTTAATGGAAATAATCGCGAATAATAAACAATGTAAAACAAATGAATTATTTAAAGATTTCTTGTAATATTGAAATGTTTATTTTAACTTTTAGTCTATTTTGATTCGTGGGGAAGAAATTGATTGGTTTTAGTCATTGGTTCATTGATGGATGCGATTTAGCCACTACACTCAATCTAAAACTTACATTCCCAAGAATAATTGTAAAAGTTTACTAGCTCTTAATGATCGAGAAAAAATTGTTTGAGATGCACTGCAGTAAGGCAAAGGAAAAATTCATAAATTTATCATACTTAGTTATTCTAAACTTTTCTTTTGCAAATCGGTAAGATAAAATCTTGTTTGCTACGGGCTTGACAAGCCGACCAGTACAGCTTTTTGTGATGGTAATCTAGACACAATTTAGACTAAGGAGGTATACCTAATTTATAAGTACTTTTATAAGTAACTTGTAAGCAATATGTGTTATTGCGTTAAACGGTAATGCAGTTCAATAATGTACTCTGTACTTAATGAAATAAAGATTTATTTAATTATTATTTAACCTAAAGTTATTGAAATCTTCTTATTACTTGGTAAGAGCGTCTGCCCACACCTCATCCTCGTAAAAAAGCACGGACTGGACTGCGGACATCAATAACCGTCTTCTGCGGGACCAAGGACCCCCGCCAACATTGGCCATCAGCTTACCAAGATAAGAAACCATCTTAGCAGCCTTGTCCACCGTACGGGAGATCTAATCCCTCCATCTTAACTTGTTGTCCACGATGAGTCCGAGGTACTTGGTGGCACGTGGTGATTGGACCACTTAACTTCCTACTCGCAGAGTTGCGACGGTGTCAATTATTTTCTTAATGAGGATCACGTTCTCCGTCTTGATCAGAGCAAGCGAAATACTGTGATCGGACATCCATACGTTGACCACACGCATGACCCGGTTAAACTTAAGCTTGGGCAGCAAAAAGTTGCGTGGGTCGATGAGTTTCGCAATGTCATCAGCATTGGGTATGATGGTTTCATCTGGCGTTTAGGACATACGGAGGCTGTCTTAAGCGACACTCCAGAGATCCGGCCCAGTATTGAACCCTGCGCAGCACAGGAGGTGACTTCCATCGTCCGCTCTCCATCTCGGGTGTCGAACACCAGACGTCTAGAACGGAGATAGTCCTCGATGAGCCGCAACAGATACGTTGGCATTCGAAAGGTTTTGCGAAGCGCATCCAAGTTAAAAGAATTCTTGAAATCAAGGGTAACAAGAAACACTACTAGGCGGGAGAAATGGTTGTGGCTCTTAGCTCCCTCAACAGCTTTCTGGACTTCGGTGATAGCGTCGATGTGGATCGCCCCTTTCAGAAGCCTTTTTGACGGGGGCAAATGTCGCCTGCAGCAACCACTGCAGAAGTCGGTAGGAATGAATATTTTTTTTTTAAGTTTTACGGCCGTGTCTAGCATGCAGAGAGGTATGTGAGACGACGGCAGCTCAGACTCAGATTTTATCTTGCTGATAAGCAAAAGCCTGGCGGTATGCCAGTTAGATCGGAATACCCCTTAAACCAAGCAGTCATTGTATTTTCCCAGCAACAATCCGCAATTGATAGTGAAAATGGTTTCAGAGAATCGCTGGGACTCCGGTGGGGGTCAGAAGCCTTGTTGCTCTTCAGGGTGAGAACGGAGGTTTTCAACTCCTCTATGGTGAAGAGCGGAATATCCTTTACCCGTTCCAAGTCAACCGGTAGTCGCTGTAGATGTTCAGGGAACAGGGCAGTGATGATCCTATCCATGGAGGCACCCTCCATTATAGGTTGTAGCTCGCCCGGGGTCAGCGTCAAGCTGTGTTACGGGAGTGTTCCACCTGTCGTACAGTATCCAATCCTGCTGTCCTCTTGGTTGCCGAAGTCATTCCTGTCAAGCTCTTTGCAGGGGAGAGGAAAGCGATTTATCAGAGACAATGAGAGATTGGCAAGGATGCAGCGAGATCCGAAGAGCGGGCCCGAACCTTCCAGCAGTGTCAACACAGTTGGGAGCACGATGCTCGAGGACGATGGACTATGCGCGGCTCATCGAGCAGGTCCAACCACAGGTGGAAAGTTGGCATGGCGAGGTGGAATACTACTTTACGCAGTTCCTGTCAGGTCACGGCTATTTCAAATTACCTAAACCGGTTCACCGGATTGCATCTACTGCCCGGGCGTTCCCGACCACGAGGAACATACCTTCTTCCGCTGTCCGCTTTGTGAAAGAACCCTTCTGGAGGCCACAAGGATACTTGGTATATTTTTCGGTTGACACGGTCTGTGAAAAGATTATGGACGATGAGGGCAACTTGGATTGTTTATCACAGTTCTTACGAGGCATTCTCCTGGAAAAAACCCGATCTGGACCGCAAAGTGGCCCAGACCCCGTTACCGAGCGGCTGGATAAGGAGCGAGGCCCACGCCAAATATAGGCCATTACGTAATGTAATAATCAATTTCATGTAAGAACCCTAAAGAGTAGAAAAGGTTTTTTAGTGAGTAAACCCGTTTTTAGGGAAATCCCACACCACAGGGTGGCTTCCTGTATGCGTAGTTGTATTTTCCTGCCTCTCCCTCTCTCTCTAAAAAATTGAAATCTTTTCCAAATGGATTAATGTTTGTTTCTAAACTACACACCACTTGCAATATTACAACAGAATCCTGAGTATCTAAGGTTTAATTTATTAGCGGAAGATGACCTAAACCATTAAGTTCACTTCTAAAGTTTACCAAGCGGAAATTGAAAATGTTTCTGTGTAAGGATTACGGTATTGGCCAAACTTAGCATGGAACTACTCAAAGTAATGATTTAGAATCTAGCTTCCCAAGGATCATTTTAAAAAGACATAAAGTTCACGTTTTCGTTCTAAAGTTTATTCAGTCAAAGCTCACATTATTTTCTTTTTCGGTTGATTCCATAAAAGCATTCCAACTCATCGTAAGAAATATCTTCATTTATCCCTTGCTGAAAATTTAAATGTGGTTTTTATAGTCACTAAACATTCTATACTGAATTATAGGTTTGCAAAAATAAAACTAAAATAGATCAATTGCTTTTTGGGCAAATCGTTTTACAGCTTGTTTTAATATAAATGTATTGGCACTTTATACCTAATATTAATATTTGAATCATAGTTTAATATTCAGTATAACTTTGTAATTTGACATTTATTGATATTATTACATTCATCTTCTCAATAAACCGGTATTAATAGTGTATCCATAAAGCATATGATAGGGTTAAAAGACTTTAACCAAGCAATCGGGCCATTCGAAACACAACATATTGTTTAATAGCGTATTAGCAATGGATATTAATCGACATAATATCGTATTGATGTTGACATTTTCAAACTAGTTGGTTAACACAATCATATCGTTTGAAATAATCATATCGTATTATAATAATCATATCGTTAAAATTAATTTCACATCATAGCTCTTTAAAATATTTACTCATAACTGAATATGAATGTTTTGAAACCTTTCTTTCGATACATATTTTTCTCAATGAGTTTTGCGTATTGATAAATGGACTTTCATACGTATAATATAGGTTTTATATTAATTTAAAAAAAGATAAATGAGAGTTTTTCTGAATCAATTATAGCACTTTTTTATTGCAGAAAATGCTATATTTATGGTCATCAAAATTGTTCATAAAATAGTTATTATTAAAAAACCAGATATTTATTTCTGAGGATACATTTTCGTCAAGGGAGTACATAATTTATAATAACTATGTAAATAGACCAGAATGAAAGCAAATAAAATATTATAAACCTTATCTGAGTTAATAGCAAAATTTCATGTGTAATATTAATTATATATAAATAAAATTATTACACTAATTGGTAGCAAATCATCACTGTTTAGTAAAGTTTTAATATTAGTTCTTTTGTATATAACAACACAAAAATCAATCATGTTTCCTGCAGTGTAATGAAAGACTAAACCTTTTCAATAAATCAAGGCTTTATGCAACATAAAACTTGTACAAGAGTTGAATTGAGATTCATAATATAAAGTAAATATTGACAGCGTCTAGCCCGCCTTTTCCCTCTTATCAACCGGAAGTCTTCTTTAAAACCTGCTTGTACGATTTTAATATATAAAACTATAATTAGACCTTTAATTATGTATGCGGCACCTGTCTGGGGACTGTCTCTTTCAGCTGCTAAATTGAACAGGATCCAAATTTTCCAGAACAAAATTCTTCGAATTGCCGTTAACGCCCCCTGGTTTGTGCGCAATAACCACCTTCATCAGGAATTAGGTGTTAGCTTGGTGAAAGACTTTATAACTACTTGCAGCAGAAAGTTTGTTGACAATTTGAATCTTGTTCCTGGCGCTGTATACTTCAACATCGGACAACCAACTGAAAACAGACGTTTGAAACCTAGATTACCACAAGATTTACTTCCTGGTCTGGACTAATTGTTATTTTCCAAATGTTTGGAGTGATGTTTTGTTGTTAATCTTTTATTGACAGTTTTTTCCATTTTATATGTTCCCGGGTGACCCTAACTAGGGCGAGCCCCATATCGTTAATATCCCGTTATGTCAAATTGTTTAGTTATTCATTCTGTGTATAATGCTGACATTGAACCGGAAATAAATATTTGTAAAAAAAAAAATATTGACAGAATAAACAAACGACAAATTAATATTAAAACATATGATCAAAAGTCACAAGTGGAGAAGTTTACCACATTCTCCCCCACTGAGTTTAGTTGGTAATCTTTCAAATGTTCCGGGACTTTTCTGAGTCTAGGTGGTCTATTTATTTCTTTGGTTTTGTGAGGTTCAGTTGCTTTAGTGTCTTGTGGTTCATAACTAGTCGATATAACTCTATTTTCTTTTGTAGGTATTTGGTTTGCTGGATCTTCAGTTGTTGATATTTGGTCAAAGTTGTGTCCCCTCTTGGGGCCAACTGCTTTAGTGGGACTGTGGTCTCTTTCCCATTTGCGAGACGTATTCGGGCGTAATGTGGATTGGTTTCCAGGAGTTCCGCTTCATCCACGAGAGGCTCATATTTGCTCCTCCTAACATTTCGCTTCACAAGAACTGGCCCTGGTTTCAATAACCAAGCTGTTAGCGAAGTCCCATTGGTAGAATGGCTTGGATGAATAAATAATCTTTCATGGGGAGTGCAGTTTGTGGCAGTGCATAATAAAGAGCGGATTGCATGGAGAGCTTCAGGGAGAACAAATTCCCATTGATTCTGGTCAAGGCCTTTGGTTTTTAAGGGACAATGTGATTGATTTCTATATTATTCCGTTGAAGCGCTCTATTTGCCCATTTCCAGTAGGGTTGTAAGGACTAGCTAAACTGGTTGCAACCCCCAGTGAAGGTATGTAGTTAACTTTTCAGACAAGAAAGATTTTCCCCGATCAGAATGTATGTAACAAGGGGTCCCAAATATAGAAAATAGATTATCAAGACATTTTATTACTATACTAGACGTCATATCTCGACATGGATATGAGAAGGGAAAGCGTGAATACTCGTCGACAATATTTAAAGATATCGGTTTTGGTTGGAAGTCTTTAGAGGCCCCTTGAAGTCAATACTGAGCCGCTCGAAAGGCGATGTTGCTTTAATAAGTGTACTTTGTGACTTTAGAAAACGTGGTTTCACTTCCGCACAAATTGGGCAAGATGAAGTAATTTTCTTTATTTCATCAAGAGAATAAGGCAAGTTCTTTGATTTAACCCAGTGGTTCATGCGAGTGACACCAGGATGACAGAGAGACTGGTGTAATTCAAAAAGTTTCTTGACTGAAAAAGTAAGGTTGCAACTTCGTGAAAGTGCATCAACCGTTATGTTGTCTTTTCCAGGTCGGTATTCAATGTCAAAAGAATAAGGAGATAGTTCCAATCGCCAGCGCATTATTTTGTCATTTTTAATCTTACTAGGATGTTTGAGGTAAAAAATAAATGACAATGCCTTTTGATCAGTTATTAGATGAAAATATCTTCCCAGCAAGAAATGCCTCCACTTCTTTATTGATTCCACTATAGCTTGAGCTTCTCTTTCAATTGCTGAATGTCGTTTTTCACAGTCTGATAATGTCCTTGAAAAAAAGGCTACTGGTCGACCATTCTGATTTAGGGATGCTGCGATTGCTACATCAGAAGCGTCAGTTTCCACAGTTAGTAATTCATTACTTTCAACAGAAGCCAAAGAAGAAGAGGCAATCTCTTTTTTTAGGAGTTGGAAATCATTTGCTGCAGGTGATGATGACAAAATAGAAAATTGTTTGCAATTGACTAAGTTTCTAATTTTCTCTGAAAACTTCGGGACCCACTTTGAATAATGAGACAAGAGTCCAAGTACACGTTTCAAAGCAGAAGCGTCTTGAGGAAGTGGAAGATTCAAAAGTGCCTTTAGTGTCTCAGGATCAGGACACATATTGGTTTTGCTTATTAAGTACCCTAGAATAGAGATTTCCTTCTGAGAAAATTTGCATTTATCTAAATTCATGGTCAAGTTATATTTCTTAAGTGCATCCATAAAAGCGTTTAGATTCTCCTCGTGTTCCTGCTGATTCTTTCCTGCAATTGCTACATCATCCAGGTAAGCAAAGACCCCATTAAGTTTCTCATCAGAGATGATTTTGTTGATGGTTTTCTGGAAGGCGGCTACTCCATTAGTCATACCAAAAGGAATACGCTTAAATTGATATAACTGTCCATCAGCTTCAAATGCTGTAAACAGTTTTTCTTCCTCCACAATAGGAATTTGGTGATAAGCACTTTTTAAGTCAATTGTGCTGAACAATTCATACTGAGCTAGTTTATTCACCAATGATTTAATTTGAGGTAATGGATATGCATTTAGTAAAGTAAACTTGTTTATTGTTTGAGAATAATCGATAACAAGACGTTTTTTGTGATTTTCATTTTTTGTGATAAGAACTTGAGCCCTCCATGGAGAGTTACTTTCTTCAATTATTCCATCACATAATAAAGATTGGATCTCAGATCTGATGAACTTTTCATCGTCGTTAGAATATCTTCTAGATTTAGTTGCAATCGGATGACAGTTATTTGTTAAATACTGGAATAGCCTTACTGGCTCTACAAGTGCGCAAGCAATATTGCAAATAGAGAAAATCGGTCTTAAACCTCCAAAATCTGCATTAACAGCAGCATGAAGTTTCATAATATCATGTCCGATTAATACGTCAGTGCACAGATTGTTGATGATTAACAATTTTACTTTACTGTACTGATTGTTTTGCATATATAATCAACAATAGTATACCCTGTAACAGGAGATGTAAGCGAAGTTGACGCCATTGAAACTTGTCTCTTTTCAGAAAATATATTAAGATGATTTTTCGTAACAAAATGCAGGTCGACAAAGCTATCTGAACTACCAGTATCAATTAAGTAATTGGCATCAATGTTATTAACTTTCCCTTCAATTACTGCTTTAGAAAG
Source organism: Neoaliturus tenellus (assembly GCA_030545055.2). NCBI lineage: Eukaryota > Metazoa > Arthropoda > Insecta > Hemiptera > Cicadellidae > Neoaliturus > Neoaliturus tenellus. Next base: position 87,085 of record JAQYXR010000374.1, read on the forward strand.
ACCAGTAGGTGATGAAACTGAAGCTACTGTAAGAGAAGATGATGTAGTCTTACCTTTCTGAAAGTTTTTAGATCTACATACTTTCTGGAAATGCCCCGTTTTTGAGCAGTTCCTGCAGACTACATCCTTAGCACGACACTCACTACGTGAACGATGTCTTAACCCACCGCAGAAGTAACATTTCTGATAAGAGTGTTGAGGGGCTAAAGCCGCAGTGGTAGATGTCGGTCCGTTTGATTCTGTCACGTTTGTTTGGTTATTCTCACTATTTATCGGCATAACCGTGGATTGAATTGAAGAAACAGGAGTGTTAGTGCAGTAACAATACGAGTTTTGCAAACCAGTTTGGTTGTAAGCTTCCGAGTGTTTTTGTGCTGATTCCATTGAGCGGGAAATTTCTTCTACCTTTTCTAAGGTAAGTGTATTGTTTTCTAAGAGACGCTGCCGAATTTGAGGTGACGTAAGACCACTTGTAAAAGAATCTCTGATTAATTCATCACGATACGTTTTAGCGTCGACAGCAGTATACTCACATTATTTGCTGAGAACTTTTAAGGCTTGCAAGTATTGGTCTATTGTTTCACCGTTTTGTTGCTTACGATTGGAAAGTCTGTGTCTTGCAAAGAGGATATTTGTTTTAGGTACAAAAACACTATTTAAGACGTCAATAGCCTCATCAAATGTAGAGCATTCACTAATGAATTCATAGTTGTTGTAAGACAAAAAGTTTACCAAGGCTCCTAATTTATTTTCATCTTTGACTTTAGTTTCTGTTATAAAGTTAGTAAAGGTCTGGAGCCAATGTTTCCATTCCTTTGTTACATTTGGTGAATCAGGATTAGAGTTAAATCTTTCTGGCTTAAAGATTTTGTCCATTATATAAACTTTTTATTTATGTTGCATAAATTGTAATGAAAGACTAAACCTTTTCAATAAATCAAGGCTTTATGCAACATAAAACTTGTACAAGAGTTGAATTGAGATTCATAATATAAAGTAAATATTGACAGAATAAACAAACGACAAATTAATATTAAAACATATGATCAAAAGTCACAAGTGGAGAAGTTCACCACATGCAGAACACGTATATTTATTATATAAAAATAAATCTACTATAATATAAATTTAGTTACTTGTTCAATTTCTTTATGTAGTAGATTACCGATAGCGCTGTGAAGTTGGCGTACTAAAATTAGCGTATCCCCTGTTTAAATTTGATAGTTATTCTTCGTTAGTTCCCAATAGTTCTTCAGTATTCTTGTCAGTTCTAAACGAATAAAATTGTTATATTCCGCATAAAGTGGATACCCTAACTTCACGCCACAGATAGCCAGCGTGCACCTTATTATCAACATTAAGACTCATATTTACATAATAATTGTTAGTTAGTTCTTTGTTAGTTCACGATATATCTTAAGTATTTCCATTAGTTTTCGAGAAATAAACTAGTTATGGCCGGGAGTAGTTGGTTATGCCAACTTCACACAAAATATATTCTGCGCGAATTAAAAATATTTATATACCAATCGTAAGTTCGTAGTAATTACGTATTATCCTGCAATATTTCGTTAATTCTTAGGAAATAAAAATACTTGTGTTAAAATTTCGTACCATAATTTTAAAGATTTTAAGTGCATCAGGTGGCAGTATTGATACTCTGAAATATCTGTTAAAAATATGTCTGTTGTTGGAGTTTTTTTTTTTTTTTTTTTTTTTTTTTTTTTTTTTTTTTAAAGTATCTAATATTTTGTATTAGCATGAGACAATAAATTATGTTAAGAAAAACTTACAACCAGAAACCTTATTTTGGTAAATTATTGATGAAGAAATTTTTGTAAATTTGAAGTAAATTATTGAAATACTGCATTGTTTTGTAGAGAGTAAAACAATTATAAAACCTTTACTATTCTACACTTACACAACTATCCTATTACTGTTAATAATATTAGTTGATTTAATAAGGAGATATTTTTCTTATTAAGACAAGAGTTGTACATTTTATAATACTGTCATAATGGCTCAAAATAATTCATTTTAAGATCACATTGAAGATCCTTAATATCAATGAGAAAAATCCAAGGATCTCATTTTCCCTGTTACACACTTTTATAATCCTAGAGACTTAAGAGAGTTTGAAATCCCCTGTCCAACATTATCAAGGCCAATTCTGAGAGCAAAGCTGTGTCGACATGTTTGTTGGGTTCCATGTATAGTTAGGGATTGATCTTACGCCGTATGAATGTCTGGCATGAGACACAGTGAGACTTTGTCAAACCTATATTAAGGTAATTGATTAAAATTATCTTCTATGTCTATTAAACAGTTTGACAAATGTGTTTATTTTACAAATAAATGTTTATCTGGTGACTAATTTTCACATTATTCAGGTCATATAAGTAAAATATATTACATTATAAATAATAACAAATTGTACGTCTTTTGTTCTGTCTTGGTTTAAAAATATGAATTGTACATTCACTGTGCCATCCCAAGATTTCAAACAACTGTTTCTTTTGTGAAGATGTTTCATAAATAATCATCTGCAGAAACAGCATCACCACCCGTTTCCTTTTTAACTGAAATTTCCGGTTATCCCCTGGAGGAAAACGGTTACATCGAAGAACAGCTTGGCAACACAATTTCCTGCCCTAACTGTAAAAGTTTATAACTGTTAACAGATATTAACCTCGAATAACACACTTTTTGCTAAAAAAATAATTACGCTCTAGAAACAAATTTTTGATGGTTCAAACAGTGGTTTTAGCGTCAATTATCAGTTTGACGTTTGTCCGAAAACACACAGGAACACAAGTATATACACTCTCTATCTAAATATATATAAGCGAAATCCCTTTCACTGACTCATCACGAAATCTCAGAAACTACCAAACGGATTTACTTAAAACTTTGAACATAGGTTCGTCTTGCCTCCTAGGTGCTCACTAAGAAACGATTTTGCAAAATTCCTTCAGGGCTCCGCCCCACACGTCTTCAAAATTACCATGTTATTCTTATGGAAGCAACATTTTTGTATTAGAACATATGATTAAATTAAGGGATATTAATTTTGTAAACAGCTGTTCTCATTCAAATCATTGAGGGAAGATTGGTAATAAGCGAAATCCCACTCGCTGACTCATCACGAAATCTTAGGAACGACCAAACGTATTTACTTGAATCTTTAAACACAGGTTCGTCTTGCCTCTTGGGTAATCACTAAGAAATGATTTAACAAACTTCCTTCAGGGTTGCGCCCCACAGGCCTTCGAAATTTCAATATAACATTATCCGAATGGCCAATTTTTAAATACAAATTAGGAAACCTACGCACGGTTGAAATTTGGAGTGATCTCTTTTTTCTTAAGTGATAAAAAAAAAAAAAAAAAAAAAAAAAAATGCTTTGAACATCCCCTCTAGGGCTCCGCCCCACAGAAGCTCACAATTACTGTATAGCCTACGTGTTGAAATTTGACAAGGACGATTCTCTTTGCTTATATATACTTATTAAGAAACTGTTTTCAAAATATAGTTTTTGAAAAACGTTAGGGCTCCGCCCCACTGGACTCCAGAATTACTTTAGGGCCTCCGGGGTTGATATTTGACACGGATGTTTCTCTTTGCTCATGAATGCGCACTAAGAAACGGTTTTCCAAATACAGTTTTCGAAGTTCTTTATTAGGGCTCCGCCCCACAGGACTTCAAAATTACTTAAGGGGCCTCGGGGTCGATATTTGACATGGACGTTTCTCTTTGCTCATGGGTGCTCACTAAGAAACAGTTTTTCAAATACAGTTTTCGAAGTTCCTTAGGGCTCCGCCCCACAGGACTTCAAAATTACTTTTGGGCCTCCGGGGTTTAAATTTGAATCGGAGGTTCCTCTTTGTTCATATTTACTTACTAACAATAATTTTGCAAATTTCCTTTAGGGCTCCACCCCATAGAACCTCAAGATTTCCATAGATTCTAGGGGGTATAAATTTAAGGTAGACATTCCCTTTTGCTAACAAGCTCACTACGAAATGGTTTTGTAAATATATTGTTTTTAAAGTTCTTTAGGGCTCCCACCCCACCTGAATTCAAAATTACTCAAGGGCCAACGTATTTTAAATTTGACATGGAAGTTTCTCTTTGCTCATATTTTTTGATCAATAAGAAACAATTTCGCAAATTTCCTTTAGGGCTTCTCCCCACAAATTCTCAAAACTACAATAGATCCTACGGGTTGAAATTTAACATAAACGTTCCGTTTTGCTATTATATGTTCACTAAGAAACAGTTTTGCAAATGTAGTGTTTTATGTTCTGTAGGGCTGCACCCCACATGACTTCAATATGACTGTAGAGCCTACGGGGTTGAAATTTGACATGGTCGTTCTTATTTGCTTATAGGTTCTCAGGGCCTTTTCTATTTAAGAAACCTTTTCTCACTAAACACAGAGGTTTTGCGAAATTCCTTCAGAGCTCCACTCACACTACTTCATTGTTTCAATGCCATTCTTAAGGAAGTAGATTTCGTTGCTCTTTAAGAGTCATCTCCACCCCGGGGCCAGTAACCCATTGTTGCGCAGTCGGCAATGTTAATCATACGGCTTTTATGCTAAAACATGGTCTTGTATTCCCGTTTCGGACGCCGTTTTTCAACCGATTTTCTTGAAAGTTGGTAAGTTTTTAGTTGAATAGTTATATTAGGTTTCTCATACCTCGGAATTTTAAAAATTTAACAAATATTACTCTCTGTGACGTCGCAAAGTAACTCGATTTTCCTTATTTAATATTTCAAAATTTAGTAAAATTTTCAAAATTTCGAGGTATGAAAAACCTAATATAAGTATTCAACTAAACACTTACCAACTTTCAAGAAAATCGGTTGAAAAACGGCGTCCGAAACAGGGGAATGCCATACCATGTTTTAGCATAAAAGCCGAATGATTAACATTGCCGATTGCGCAACAATGGGCTACTGGACCAGGGGTGAAGATGACTCTTAAACGTTTTTATTACCTATACAATAAATTCAATCACGGGCGAAGCCGTGACGGGCAACAGCCAGTTTAATTATAAATATAAAAACATTACAATTTAACTGCTCTCTTTAACCGTAATAGTTTTAGCCAGTGTGACAATTTAAGACATCTAATTATTTTCGTTTTGTACTTGTTTTAATGAAGTCTACAAAATTTTAATCCAACGCTTTAACTAAACCCAAAATAAATTTGCCCCCTCAGGTTCTAAAGCTTTTGAACTTGTATTTCACGGTAGTGATTGGTAGAGTTTTAATTTTTATCTGATCACATAAATCCTCTTATAATGATTTTGGAGATAATGTACATAAGAAACAAACTAGATTTAAAATAAATTGTACTACTATTTACATTAAGAAAAAATAAAATTTTTTTTGAAAGTTCAACTATGACTAGGCTTTTTAATTTAATAGAGGGGAAATACCACACAAAGGAAATGAATAAGTAAACGCTAAACGTTATGTAAAAAATTTTGGATTCAGTTATTCTACGGTACTGCTTAAAGTTACAGAAAATTATTGACAAGTGAACGAAGAGAATTACACATTTATTCATATCAATAAAATTGTATAACGTATTCCTTGGAAATTTTCCAATTTTAAAATAGTATTTAGCGTATAACGTAAGATTCACCATATTTTGCATGAAACTCTCTTATCCGAAATTATTTACCAAACACACATTCAAAATTGTCCATGTAAAAAATGGTGAAAAATATTCTTACTTTAATTTACTTTATATACGATATTTAAATTATTTCAAAAAATATTTATTTTTATTGGAAATAGTCGTCAACATTTAATTATATATTGCAGCAGCAGTAGGCCTATAATAGTATTTTCTTTAAATGGTCCTGGATTTACTCCCCTATTAAAAATTTAGTATCCGCAGCTGAAAATTTACACACCATCAACACTCGTCAAAGTGTAATTATGATTATACTGTAAAGTAATTTGGTTTTCTAATTCAAATTAAAGTCAATAGAATAATAAAACTAAAAAAAACGGTGTAAAAAAAGTTTATATACAGTATAATATCAAAGACTATAAGCTTTTATTATGTTAGAATATTTTATATGTGTTAAGAAGTGCATGGGGACTTATTAAAATTTTCCTGTACTTCAATTATTAAGAATAAAGTAATAAATACAGAACTCTTTTGTATTAGATTATCGTCTTATAGTTAACTAAAAGTATTTTAAACATTGAGTAAAACTGACTGAAATGATTTTAAGTAGGCTGTAATACGTAATACACTTATAAAACTTACAAATCAATTGGTTTTACTATTTAAAATTTTATCTGGCAGCTGACATAGCTGAGAGATCACTTGCGTGATAGTTCAGCTGCCAAAGTTGTTGGCATCGTTTATATGCACTAGTTTGGCTGCGTTGTTATCCAGGGCCAATAAAAAAACAATTATACTTTATTAGCTCTATAAAGAGAGATCTAATTTTTATTTTAGAGTTTAACTTTTTACATATACTCACTCAGGTGCTCTGCAACGCTGAATTTATTTTCCTATTCTTAAAACCTGGTGGCTGGCTAAATTAGCCATACGATTTATATAATATTTTAAATAAAATTTTTTTCATTCAAATGCGAGGAATACTAACTTATAATAATTCTTCTAATTGGGAATCCAATAAGAAAGATAAGTTTTTCAATGTTTTGCATTAGCTTAAGATTATTAAAACTCATTAAAATGTAATAAAAGTGTCACTAAAGGAAAAATTTTTTCTTAAAATAGTGATCCTTATATTAAAACTTTTCAGATAAACATTAGGATACCATTTAAATACTAGGATTGTTATTTATTTATTTACAATAAGTTTTATATTATTATTCCAGACAAAAGTTCATTATCACCCCTGTAATGTACGTGAAAGAAGCCGGAAATTGCAGCAGAGGGGAAACGAGTGGTTGATTCCGTTATCGCTGGGAAAAGAGGCGAATGTTCCTGAATTGCTTTAGTAAATGTAAACCTTGACAATAAATCATTCAGAAAAGCAATATTCTATTTTACAGAAATCCATAATCATAGATATTTTACAACCAAGCTTTGAATAAGTATAAGATCTTTAAATTAGATTTTTAATGTATATAAATTATTATAAACAATTTAAATGTATAATTTTAATTTTGGTATATGGACAATCCTCTATGTGTGTATCAAATTTTTTATTTTAGTTTTTTTTACTGCACAGAATTTTATTACGATGAAAAGTTTTTTTTACTCACTATTTATCCGTAGTCTTTGCCTTCTATCCATTGTTAAATTTCATTTGCTCAGGACACTCAATTTTCTACCTATCGGTAACAGTTACCTAGGTTTGAAAAAAATCATTCTTGTGAACATTTACTCTTAATTTGTTTATAAAAAATCAAAATTTTGATATGAACACCCGCAGTTACAAGTGGGATAGTGAATGCTTGAAATTTAAATAATGATAGGAATCAAAATAAATATCACATTGATGATTTCATATTAATTTTTTTATACGACGGAAATATTTTCTGTACGTAATTAAATGAAAAACACTTAATTGAAATATTTTTAAAGTAAATATTAGCATTCCATATACACTAGAAATCAACAAGACATTATTTTAAAAATCGTTATGCTTAAACTAAGAGAAATACTCAAAAAATTCGTCATTTATATATATATATATATATATATATATATATATATATATATATATATAAATGTATATAAAAAATATATAAATTATATATATATATATATATATATATATATATATATATATATATATAATTCCGTAAACGAATCGGTCGCTATGAAATATCTCGAGTTAGAAGAATGATAGGGTAACGTATGAATGCTCATTTTAAAGCTTTTGGGCCAAGGAAGCAAGGAAAAATACCAGAATTATCAAAAGTTACGTGGTCTTCGCCTAATTGGACCTTGAAGTTCCGATGTTAATCTAATGGGAAGAAGATTTTTAGATCTACACGTGTGATTAAGCAGATATTCGGGTGTTTTATCATAAACTCAGCTGGTTATTGAGCAGAAATTTTGCGTTAAGATATCTACATACTTGATAACTTTTTAAAATTGGCAATGTACTATAAAAAAGGAGACACTAATATCAGGAGATTTAATCTTCCTGAATCCAAGTATGTCATTAATAAAATAGGAGTAGATTAATTTGTATATTCAGCATAAAAATAAAAAAAAAGTTAAAATTGGCTTATAGACATATTATTGGCATCATGGTTGATATGATGGTTAATTGTCTTTACTCAGTGGATGACGTTAGGTTATTACGTTACTGCTTTATATATTGGCTATGAAGTAGATAGAGTTGAAGAGTTAAATCGTTTTATTGAGTGTTTGTTTTTTTATTTTCGACTGAATCATTATACCTAAACATTGCATAACCTCCGTATAAGGAATATTTAATTTTGGTTTTATCCATTCTCTGCTACTTTCTTTTATACATATCGTACTGAAAGAATAAACGCCCGTTAATCCATAAAAACGAAGAGCTTTTCATGTAAATAAGCAAGATAAGCGAACACTAACAATATATAAATCAATGTTCTACTTCATTGACGAACAGACAAAATTGACTACAATCAATCACGAGGGAAGTCGGTGGCACTGAGGGTAAGGGGACATGGGGGAAATGAGGGGCATGGGGGAGGGGGCAAAAAAGAGCACAGAGGTACGTGGAGGGCACCATGGGGTGCACAGGGGTTTCAGGGATATGGGGAGCATGAAGGGCACGAGGGGCACGAGGTATGTAGGTGGCCAGGATACAGGGGGGAATGAGAGGTACGGTAGAGGCATAGGGGACATAGGGGCACAGGGAGGTAATGCGAGCATGAGGGCATGGGAGCCTGGAGGGTATGGGGATGCGGGGGCATAGAGGGAACTCTGATTAGGCATGGGAATGCAGTGGGGCACGTCGCGGCGGGTGGCGCGGGGCATAAGGGGTAGTCGGGGCGTTGGTGACACGGGAAGAAACATTGGGCATGGGGGTACGGAAGCATGGCGGGCATGGGGGCACGTGGTGGCACGGGGCACGGGGAGCAGCAGCAGATGCGAATTGGGGCACGTGAGAACCTTGGGGGACATAGAGGGCATGGGGACCACTGGGAAGAACGGTGGGCATGTGGGCTCGGGCATACCGTGGGTGTAGGGGCATTGGGGCACGAGGGTTGTCGGGGGGACTGGGGTTAGGGGGCATAGGAGGCATAAGGATATAGGGGGCATGGGGAGGAATGGTGGGCATGGGGGCACAGAGGTATGTTGGTGTGGGAATAGGGGGAACAAGAGACGTCTAGAAAGGGCACTAGATATGTCGGTGGCACGGAAGGTGGTTGGGCATGGGTGGGGAGTTACGGGGAGGAATATGGAGCATAGAGGGCACGGGGAAGAACTTCGGGCATGTGGGTACTTGAAAATGGGGGCACGAGGGCATGGGGATCAACTGGGTACGGTAGCATGGGGGGTTCCCGGGCCCCGGGACATATTAGGTACAGGAAACATGGGTCAGGAGAGGTGAACAGGAGCACAGGCGAGGCATGGGGTCAGAGCGAGTGTGGGGGAATGGGGGGCACAGGAGTCCAGAGTGAAGGAGTTTTTAGTATTGATGGGCTTTTGTTGTATTGAACTATTTTTATTTACTTGAGTTGCAATCTCATCAAGACATAGTTAAGGTTAAAACTATTTTTACCGCGTCCGGTAGTACAATAGTGCAATCTATATATTAATACGCAAGCATGTTTCATTTCCTCCTTTTTTCTCAGCTCGTTTGCATCGTAGGATAAATCCGCGCATACCGTTAGAAAGGTATAGTCCTGAAGATGAGCAGAATCACATTCCAATTCACATCGGACTCCAGGGCTACGCCCCACAGGCTTTCAAAGTTCCAATGTTAATCTTATGGAGGAAGGAGAATTGATTGAATCATTAGACAGCTATTGTAAAAACAACTGCTAGAAAATTAGGAAGACCAGATGTTTTAGTTCTAAAATGTTTTTAAGTTTCTTGGGTCCAGATAAACTGAAATTTTGATCAAATTTCGATCAGGAGGCGATCTCTAGTAATTTTTATTTTTCCACAAAATAGACTACTGTATTTTAATGCAGGGGAAATTATTGGTAAATTACTGATTTGATACCGCCACAAAGTTTCGTCAAGATTAGGAAATATTTTATTTAAAAAACAAATGTGTAAATTCACAATACAGCTTGAGAAAATAAAATAATACTGCAAGGATATGATAAATTGAAACTTATTTGTGGCGACAATATCACCATTTTGATTCTTAGTGGCCTTTACCCCTAAAAGCCACTAGTATTCTTTTAAATGCTATAGTTAACTTGCTAATTTTTATGAGGTAAAAAAATTAAATTGAATTACTGTTCAAGAGTTTGAAAGAAAGTCGACATGTCTCATATTTAAATTGTGTAGCCCTAAATATCTTTGAACTATAAAGAGATATGAGTTTTGAATATTGTTTATCATCTTAATAGTAACTATTGATTTAATTTAAATAATAATGTTTCAATTATGTAAAGACATTATTGTTAACCATTCTACTAAAAAGGCTTTTATACTGTGTTGCATAAAATGAATAATCTTGGATTACAATCCAGTAGTAATACAACAACACATGTAATCTGCAGTCAAAACTACGTACAGAGGATATAAACAACCCTCCAGAGTGTGTAAATCAACATCTATCTGTGAGCGGCCGCTACATGATGTGGCTATGGTACATTGCTGATGATACTCGCCGACGATATCCGCAGTCAAAGCTAAAAAGAGAGTATATAAATTACCCTCTAGAGTGTGTAAATCATCGGCTATCTGTGAGTGACCGGTACATGTATGGCTATGGTATATCGCTGCTGATACTCGCTGACGATATCCACAGTCAAAGCTACATACAGAAGATATAAACAACCCTCCAGATGGTGTAATACAACATCTATCTGTGAGCGGCCGCTACATGACGTGGCTATAGTACATCGCTGCTGATACTCGCCGACGATATCCGCAGTCAAAGCTACATACAGAGGATATAAACAACCCTCGAGAGTGTGTATATAAACATCTATATGTAAGCGACCACTACATGATGTGGCTATGGTACATCACTGCTGATACTCGCCGACGATATCCGCAGTCAAAGCTATATACAGAGGACATAAACAACCCTCTAGAGTGTGTAAATCAACCTCTATCTGAGAGAGACCACTACATGATGTGGCTATGGTACATCGCTGCTGATACTTGCCGACAATATCCGCAGTCAAAGCTATAAACAGAGGACATAAACAACCCTCTAGAGTGTGTAAATCAACCTCTATCTGAGAGTGACCACTACATGATGTGGCTATGGTACATCGCTGCTGATACTTGCCGACAATATCCGCAGTCAAAGCTATATACAGATTACATAAACAACCCTCTAGAGTGTGTAAATCAACCTCTATCTGAAAGCGACCAATACATGAGGTGGCTTTGGTACATCACTGCTGATACTCGCCGACGATATGCGCAGTCAAAGCTATATACAGAGGACATAAACATCCCTCTATAGTGTGTAAATCAACCTCTATCTGAGAGCGACCACTACATGATGTTGCTATGGTACATCACTGCTGATACTCGCTGATGATATCCGCAGTCAAAGCTATATAAAGAGGACTTAAAAAACCCTCTAGAGAGTGTAAATCAACCTCTATCTGAGAGCGACCACTACATGATGTGGCTATGGTACATCACTGCTGATACTCGCCAACGATATCCGCAGTCAAAGCTATATACAGAGGACTTAAACAACCCTCTAGAGTGTGTACATCAACCTCTATCTGAGAGCGACCACTACATCATGTGGCTATGGTACATCGTTTCTGATACTCGCCGACGATATCCGCAGTCAAAGCTATATACAGAGGACATAAACAAACCTCTAGAGTGTGTAAATCAACCTCTATCTGAGAGCGACCACTACATGATGTGGCTGTGTTACATCACTGCTGATACTCGCCGACGATATCCGCAGTCAAAGCTATATACAGAGGACATAAACAATCCTCTAGAGTGTGTAAATCAACCTCTATCTGAGAGCGACCACTACATGATGTGGCTATGGTACATCACTGCTGATACTCGCCGACGATATCCGCAGTCAAAGCTATATACAGAGGACATAAACAAACATCTAAATTGTGTAAATCAACCTCTATCTGAGAGCGACCACTACATGATGTGGCTATGATACATCACTGCTGATACTCGCCGACGATATCCGCAGTCAAAGCTATATACAGAGGACATAAACAACCCTCTAGAGTGTGTAAATCAACCTCTATCTGAGAGCGACCACTACATGATGTGGCTATGGTACATCACTGCTGATACTCGCCGACGATATCCGCAGTCAAAGCTATATACAGAGGACATAAACAAACATCTAGATTGTGTAAATCAACCTCTATATGAGAGCGACCACTACATGATATGGCTATGGTACATCACTGCTGATACTCGCCGACGATATCCGCAGTCAAAGCTATATACAGAGGACATAAACAACCCTCTAGATTGTGTAAATCAACCTCTATCTGAGAGCGACCACTACATGATGTGGCTATGGTACATCACTGCTGATACTCGCCGACGATATCCGCAGTCAAAGCTATATACAGAGGACATAAACAACCCTCTAGAATGTGTTAATCAACCTCTATCTGAGAGCGACCACTACATGATGTGGCTATAGTACATCGCTGCTGATACTCGCCGACGATATCCGCAGTCAAAGCTATATACAGAGGACATAAACATCCCTTTAGAGTGTGTTAATCAACCTCTATCTGAGAGCGACCACTACATGATGTGGCTATGGTACATCACTGCTGATACTCGCCGACGATATCCGCAGTCAAAGCTATATACAGAGGACTTAAAAAACCCTCTAGAGTGTGTAAGTGAACTTCTATCGGAGAGCGACCACTACATGATGTGGCTATGGTACATCACTGCTGATACTCGCCGACGATATCCGCAGTCAAAGCTATATACAGAGGACTTAAAAAACCCTCTAGTGTGTGTAAGTCAACCTCTATCGGAGAGCGACCACTACATGATGTGGCTATGGTACATCGTTTTTGATACTCGCCGACGATATCCGCAGTCAAAGCTATATACAAAGGACATAAACAACCCTCTAGAGTGTGTAAATCAACATCTATCTGAGAGCCACCACTACATGATGTGGCTATGATAAGTAGGGATGTTT